>LM523191.1:106711-180149 GCA_000941615.1 Parastrongyloides trichosuri | reverse complement strand
TACGTAAGAATGAGAGAGAGAATTAGTGAGAAAATGAAAAGCTTCTTGAAAATAGAAACGTTTATATAGTAAGCTTTTCTTTATCCATTTAAAATATATATGATATATTTAATCTCATATATATATTTTCAACATCCTTTATTTCGTTTTCTATATTAATGTGTACATATATAGCGTATATTTTCTCCAGCTACTAACATATTGTTAAAGAATATATACATATATACGGCATATTATAGATGTTTGATGATAATGGCACATACATATAAATATATAGAAGTTTTATAATAGTTGAAAAGGAAAATGAAGGATGTAAATTTATATCTAGATAGATATTTTATATTCTATCTCAAATATGTTTATATCTATGTGTTCTAGACATATATCCCCTCCCCATATATAAAAGGTTAAGCTTTTTCATGTTTTAGAAGAAAAGCATGTATATATTTATAAATGTATATTAAGAATATAACACAAATATACCAATTTATCTCTCTCCCCACAAAGTCTGTATGTATATGGAAGAGTTTTTACTTTAATATTAAGAGAAATATATTCAATTCTTATAAATGGCAGATGGTCATACAAAGGCTTTTTAAGAACTTCATCTTCACATTTAACTAACATCTGCCTTCAAGAATAGTAATAATAATCATCTATCATGAGGGGTAAATAATTTAATAAATAAGATATTATTTTTATTTCTTAATGGCAAAAAAAGATAATACATTATGTTTACATTTAAAATGTTTCAAATGAATGTTTAATCTCTCTCCTTCTGTTGCCAAAAATGATGCCATTCTTTTGATAAAAATATTTATATAAATCTATATCACATGAAAAGAATTTATAAAAAAAGAAAACAGAATTATATTAAAATACAATATTTTATTAGAAAATATCTTATTAATTAAAAGAAAGCTTCCATTTATATGCATATAAAATATATTCAAAAAAGTCCATATTCCTTTTATGTTAATTCAATCAACTTTATTATCAAAATAACAAGACCATAAAAGTTTACGATTCTTTTATAATTTTAAAAATCAAATATGGTATGTACGATGTATCAAAACAAAAAAAATCATTAAAATTAAGTGAAAATGTGTACGTAAGTATATTCTGCTAATAAAAAAAATGAATCTTAAAAAAAACAAATTTTTTTATTTTTGTCTTTAACTTCCTACTTCCTCTGTTAATGTATACAAATTTTTGATGGAATATTGCTTTTTTTTTATTACTCCTCACTCAAAAATAAACACTTCTATAGTATTGAAAAAAGTTTAAAATTATTATAAATGATTGAATGTTGTTATTTCTTAAAAAAATTAAATTTTCAATGTTGTTGAAATATTATAATTGATTTTGTAATAGAAATTCTCTTGATGTTACCATTATTGTTAACAGTAAAATAGGGATATTATAATTATATTGGAAAATCCTTGATATTACGGTTAATTCTTTATGAGTTTGTAATGATAATTGCTCATATACTCTATATATATATATGTTCTCCATAAATTGATGAAAGGTTAGTTGTTATGAGGTTTATATGTTTAACTAGACACACTTTATCAGGACACATTTACTTTTAAATTTTACTTTTATTAACAACATCCATATTTATTTTGTAACTAAATATAAATATCAATCATTATGTCTCTAAGAAAGTCAAATGATATTCTTGAAATGTGTTCTATTGATGAGGAAGATACAGCATCATCTAAAAATTTTGATACATTAACAGTAACCTCAACAGAGATTAATTTTACACCAAAGTAAGTAATTAAAAAATAAAAAAATAATTAAAAAAAATTATATTTAAGAATAGGGAAATTTGGTGCACCACGTTGTGTATGTCTTTCATCGGTAGCAGCATTAGTAGCATTTTGTTTTGGTATGATCTTATTTACGACAGGAACATGTATATTAATATTTTGGGACCAAGAACCAACAATCCATCCTTTAGGATATACATTAATTGGAATAGGTGGTATACTCTTTACAATGGGTAGTTGTATGTGGTTATCAGAATTTGTATGTGGAGATTGTTTTGGAAAAATTTATACTAGAATGAAGGAGGCTCCATTGAAGAATGCAATAAAAAGGAGAGAAAAAGTATTAGCTTCAAGAATGAGTCAAAATAGTCAAACAAGAATAATTAATTCAAGATGTGGTAGTAGATTATCAGTTAATTCATTGGCTTCAACATCAACTATTTCTCAAGATCCTAATGGAGGGAATGGTAAGAATGTTAATAATAGTAAGAATGATGATAAGAAAAATAAAAATACTTTATCATAATGTATTAAAATTTCACGATTATCTTTCTACATTTTTTTGTTTATAATAATAAAAGTTTAAAAAATAAATGGTTTGTAATAAAAATATTAAGATGTAGATTTATACATAATTCGATAATTAAGTCATTTTTCTAGACAATAATTCATACCATATTAAATGTGTCAATAATCTTTGTATTTCCTTGATAACGTCAAAAAATTAAACTTATTTCTCATTACATATAAAATATAGTTAATCTTTTTATCAAAATACATATACATATATAATAAAAGTGACATTAAAACATCATTCAAAAAATTATATATATTATTTGTTATTTTTGTATTTAAAAATAAAAATTGTTTGATAAGATATAAATGATTTTTTTAATATTTTACTTTTGAGAGAGAGAAGGGAGAATTTTTTTCTTATAATTAAAAGAATAATGTTGTTATTCTTTTTTTTTTGGATTTAATCCTTTCTTTTTAAACTCCATAATGTAATTTTTGAAGATGTCCAATAATATCATTTGGTGAAATTCCCAAATTTTCTCCAGACTCAAGAATTTCCATCATTTTTCTTTCAAGATATTGAATCACTAAAAAAAAATTTAAAATTTTTAAAATAATATTAACTTACTCTCTTCCTTTGTTAAACCATCATTATTAAAATTATTAACAATATTCCTTTTCATTGGTTGCCAGGCTAAACTTCTTTTCATAGGTTGCCAGGAAAGTTGTCTTCTAACTTTATTTGGAATTTGTAATTGACTATTGTTGTCATCAATTTCATTATTATTATCCATATTAATTTTATTCTCAATTTGATTAAGTTGTTCCCTTAACAAGGTTAATTGAGCCTTAATATCATATGTTGGGGCACCTCGAATAAGGATGGTAATAGAAAATAAAAATAATAATAATATTTTAAATATATTAGCCATAACTGCAATGATAAAAAAAAATTGTTAATTAGTATATAAAGGTTATGACGTATGAAAATTGTTTGGGTAGTTAGCTATGATTGTGGGTTTTAATAGGAGAGAGTGTGATCTTTTTAAGGAGAAGTGAAGAAATTTATATTGGTGCTAAAAATGACATAATAACATTTATATATTTTATATATCATGAAATTAAATATATGTATTATTCTTGATTATGATAAGGAAAACGATTAAAAGGCATTAAATAATATATAAAAAAGATTTTTAAATGATAACTTTTTATTTTCATTCTTTTTCTATTGTATTTAAAATGATTATTAAGAAAATGGAGACCTGGTTGGTTGGGAGATGAGTAATAATGATAATACGTGTGTAGATAAAAGCGAATGTGACAAAAAAGAAGACAAAATGAGGAAGAAGGCAATTATTTGAAATTAATAAATTTTATCTATACGTTGAAATTATATATATTCTCATAAGGTATTAAGTATATTTTTTATCATATTTAAAATACTTTGAATATTTATGATAAAGAGTATAATAATTTTTTTAAATTGTTTAAAAAAAATTATTTATTAGTTGTAATGAAGAGAAAATAAATTAATATGTTAAAATTTATATAAGTAGAAATGATAAAAATAGTTTAAACGTTTTAATACTTTTTGAGAATAAGAATATCTTTTAAATTTTTGTCGATGAGGTATTATAAGTATATTTTTCTTATCAAAAAAATAGAGAAGAGAATTAACAAAATAATTATTTTCTTGTGCGAGGCCTAATGAAATTTTAAAATATAACTTATTAACAAAAGAAGTTTTTTTTTTAATATTTCGAAATACATGTTTTTTCTTATTAATAGAAAAAATGATGTCACATTGAGATGATAAACAATAATTTGAAACATAAAATATAATATCTTCTAAACTAATCTTTTCTAGAAATTTAAGAATATAAAATTTATCATACAAATGATTTGTATTAAAAGATATTTGCTTTTATATTTAATAATTTGATAAGACTTTTACTAGATTTTGCAAGTGAAATATAATATTTCTCGTTAATCATTAAAAAAACAATACAGATTTCTTTTTAGGAAGTAAAATTTCATTTCGAAACTCTAAAATTTGTGATTTTATTTTATTAATAAATTTTTTTCAAAAACACTTGATTACATTTTGATTTGAGAGAGATGGAAGCTTTTTGTATAAACTTATATATGAAGAGTGGATATTGTATGTATAATTCATAAAAAAATTTAAAACTTTTATTAAATTTGTTTAAAAGTGTAATTTTATACACAATATTTATTATTAATCTAAAAAAAGGAAGTTAAAATATGACAACTCTTTTTAGTTATATAAATTTCTTGAAGACAAAAATGCATTGAAAATGTTTTTGTAATAAATTTAATGAAAAAGAAATAAAATATTTAAAAATAATAATGGATATTATTAAAAGAATTTTATATTATCTTTTTTATTTTCTTATTATCAATCATGAGGAGAAGAAACAAAAAAAGATATGAAATGTCGCATATATAAAGAATAATTTATTCAATTATATATCTTTATTCTTACATTATTAACATATTTTTTATCTTCTCTTTTTCCATCCTATCGAATGTCAACAAATTCCATATTAATGTATCCTTTTTTTTGTAACATTTAAAAATTGTAATTTTAAACTAAATTTTTTTATATTACTTCTAATAATTAATTAGTAAATTAAATCAATAACACAATAAAAAAATGATAAAAATCAAGGCAAAAAAATATATTTTTATTCTTCTATAAAGGTTAAAGAAAATTTTATTAAATCAATTTTATAATCAAGATTAAACTTTTAGTATAACACATACATCCTTTTAAAATTGTTAATGACCTGTTACAACTCCTTCCCAGCACAAATCATGTTCATCCTCAAAAATTTTTGCATATATAATTCAATGTAGAACAACTTTAAATATACCTTATAGATATTAATTTAACGGAATCATTGTATTTTAACTTTCTCATTATTTATTACTACTTTAACGGCTAGAAAAAAGTTACCTTAATTCGTATATAAATGGTGATAAAATTAAAAATAAAATCATCAATAAAAAATAAAATAATAATTTTATTTATATTTTCATGTTGTGTAACAAGTATTTTTTATCTCATCTCCAAAATACAAGAAACAACAAATAATTATTATATGAAATATTCTTTTGATAAAGATGATACATATTATGATTTATATTTGATAAGCAAATTTTTATATCTAAATGATAATTTTTTGATATCTAATAAAATGTAAGTATATTTTTAATGAAAATAAACTAATAATATTTTTAGACCTCATACAAATAAACTTCAGTTAACATTTTTATCAAAACAAAATAANNNNACAACGGAGTATAACTGTGTATCAATTGATAGGAATGGTGAAAAGATGAAAGAAAGGTTAATATTTAATGTTAAAAATAAAATTGATATTAGTAGTTTTATTTTTGAAGGAACATGTCAAGTTATGAATAATTATAATACCATTTATATTGAAAAAAATAATCAAAAAATTGAGATAACTAATATTATTGAAAAAATTAATATTAATAAAGATGTGAAAAGAAATAACAAAGTTACCTGTATATTACCATTATTTTTATATGGTAATACAGATATAATTAAGAGTATCGTTGAAGAGAAAATTGATTCAAATATTATTGATATTTATGGAATTAGTTTTAAAGATAATGATGATTTAGATAAATTCGGGATTGTCAAAGTTAGGCCATGGTTTATTTTTACTAAAAGGTAAATTTTTTTTGTTGATATTTATTATTACTAACCATATTTTATTAAGAGAAAGCCTTAATAGGATGAGAGATTTTAACACAATATCATTTACTAAGAGTGATCTTCTTAAATCAACACAATCATCAATTTATGATTGTTATCTTCGTCATAAAGATACTTCTAAGGAGATAACATTTTTAAATATAAATAAATATTCAAGTAATAATACAATTTCTTTATTGAAAGATATATTTATTTCGCTACCAAAACTAATAAATACCAATAATACAAAGAATAATGATATGAAAATATATAAAAATGTACTTTGGAGTTTAGCGAATATTAATGATAGTAATTATATTTATTTATCACAATATGGAGAATGTTCTTGTAATGGTGTTAACTGTAATGATGTATGTAAAAATAGTTTCGATGAAAAAGTAAGTTTTTATATCACGCTGATAAATTTTTATATATTTAAAATAGATGATAAAAATAAAACATTCAAACACCAACGTCATTAAAGAACAAGAAAATAAGAATGATATGAATGATTTTAACTTTGATGATACTGAGTATTTTGAAGATTTGTTATTAAAAAAATGTGGTTTTTTATTTGATGATAACCATGTTTATTCTAATCAAAATACAGTTACAGAAGCTTTTAGTCATGTTATCAATTACTTTAAAGGTCATCAAAGTAAAAATTTTAATAAAAGATGTTACCTATCATTAAATATACAAAATGTATCTTGTCAAGTTAGTTCTTTAACTTTTAAAAAGTATATTAATGATACTCATTTATATGTACCTATTAATAATAATTTTTTGAAATTTAATGATGGTTGTCATTTTTAATTTATTAAATGTTTACTTCAAATGTTATCTAACTAAAAATTTATTTTTATGTTAATAAATGTTGATTATAAAAATATATGTTTTCTTATTTCGTGCAAAAAAATTGGTTAATGATCTAAGATTCTCAAGTTTCCGGAAACAATCTTATTTTCAAGAACAGTACCAGGTGGTATATCAATTCTATCACCATGATTAGCAATAATAATGACAGTCCCCTTTAATGAGACATCCTTTCCAAACCATACATCACCAGAAACAGTCAAATGATCAAGTTCAAGAAGATCAGGAATACCTTGAAATCTTTTCATAAAATCATTAACTTTATCAAAACTTGAACCAAGTTTAACTAAAGGTGTTGTTTTGAATGATCTTAAATCACTTAATGTCAAGTTTCCTTCATCAATCTCATACAAGTTAGACATTAATAATAAAAGATCAGATGTTTTTTTGACTGGTAAGAAACGTGATCTTGGTACATTAATACCACATGCACCGTGGAAATTTTTTATAGCAGCACCAGCAGCTGTTTCCAATTGTATGACATCAACTCCCCTATCAAGATGTTTTGGATTAACGATTACCTCCATATCTAATGATTTTGATTCAACTAATTGTTTTATTTTACCTAACTTAGCCCATAAATTATTTGTGTTAAATATTCTAAATTTGCTAACAGACTTGAACTCATCAACATAATCTTTTGGAACTTGAGCTATTTCAAGAAGCATCAATCTCTCATCATATTGAATTAATGTACCTCCCTTGACGTCAGCACGTGTCTTATCAGTAACTTCCATAACAAATTCTCTCTCTGGATTTTTAATTAAAAAGTTAAGAATATTTAAATCAACGGTAGCACCGAGATTATCAATATTGGATAAAAATACATATTCTCTTCCTTCATTAATAAATTTATCCAACAATCCACTATTATTGAAGGCTTCATAAAAGTTACCATGACCAGGAGGATAATATACTTCATTATCATTTTCACTTAAATTTTTACCAATAGGCATAAGAGTTTCCTTATCAATTCTTGGATATTTTGATTGGCAGAATGAATGTACCTCACATCTTACAGTAGCATATTTTTTCAAAAGTTTTTTTGTATCATCATCTGTATTGAAGGAATTCATCAAAACCAGAGGAACATTAACATCATACGTTTTATTCAAATGTTGGATTTGTTGCATTAAAAGGTCGAGGAATGTTAGTTCATGTCTAACGGAAATGACTGATTTTGGACCTTTACATCCCATAGATGTCCCTAAACCACCATTTAATTTAACTACAACTAACTTGTTCAAGATTCCAGCAACCTCATCCTTATTATATTGTTCTAAAACCTTATACTTGATAATTGAATTTTCAGGTAATGGTTGAATTTTATTCCAATTAATTGTTGATTTAGCTTTCAAGAATCTACCAAATAACTCTTGAAATCCATACAATTCCTTGGACCATAATAATTTCTCTTTCTCAGGTGCTGTCATTAACAATGATTGTATCTCCTGTTTTAAAGCACCATATGTTTCCATTTTTGTNGATGATTTCCATGCTTCTGAACTCTAAAAATAGGTATAAATTATATTTACAAATTTATAAGTAAATGTTAAAATAACTTTTTTAGAATTGGTTATATCCATAGCCTCTGGTATACTATTATTATTATTCATATCAATATTTTTAATTGTTGTGTATGTAGTAGACATCATAATAATAATGATAATGAATGATAAAAATTTTTAAGTATTCCCTCCTTATATATAAATATTAATATAGTTTTTTGGTTATGTATAAAAGATTTTTGTAGTTTATCTTCTCTCTCCTTTATAGTTTATTTTCTAGTATTATTTTAATAATAACAACAATGTATATATATATATATGTATATTTTTAGGTGTTTAAAAAAATATTACAATAATATTAAATGTGATAAGATATGGTAGAAATAAAAATTTTTAAATTATAAAATATATGGTTCGAAATTCAAATTATTTTTAGATAATATTTGATCCGAGGAAATACACAATGTTTAAATATTAATTTTTTTAATCTTCTTATTGTAAATATGTCGTCAAATATCTTATCATTTTAAGTAAAATTTGTTTTGGGAGACAAAATTGTGAGAAGATTGGTTTTGTGTCAAGATAAAATTATAATTTTTCTTTCTTAATCATTCATAAAAATTTTCTATCTCATTGTGCAAAAATGTTGTTAATAATTTTTAAGTGATATTTTATTATATTATTGTGGCTAAAGCGTTAACTTTAAATGTTAAATTATGACATGGCATGATTTCTAAAAGATAAAATGGTGTGATTTTGATTTTAAAATATATATATAAAATGGGTGGAAATGTTAAAAGATAAAGGAGTATTTTCGTCAATAAACATAATTATACTATAGTTAAAAAATGATACAGTTTCAAAAAATTTTAATAATTGGATGACATTCCCTAAGTTTAAACATTTTTAATACAAAAATTCATAAAAAGGGTCTATTCTTTGTATTAAAAAGGTGATATATGAATGTTCTCTAAATCATTACTTTTTCTTTGAAAAATATTCTTACAAAATACATCAACCCCGTTTTTGATATTAATTTTTGATTTTCTAAATAAAGGTACATTTTTATAGAAGTTTTCAAGATTTTAACATATAATTTAATTATAATTATATAAGAGAAAGTTGTCTTGGTTAAAAGATATTAATACAAAAAAAGAGATTTCTAAGTTTAACATGTCTATGTAAATATGTTACTAATTCGGGTATAAATTAATGAAAATTAATACATTCCTAATATTATCACACAGACACCAATTCTTGGATAGAATTCTTATATATTTTAAAGAAGGTCAAACAAATATATAAATATTTAATATAAGAATATAATTTTGATAACAAAGAAAATACTTTTATAAATACAATTTACATATCTATTTAAGTCAAATATAACGTATAAATAACCACACACACATATTTTACATTATTAAATATTTTGTATGGAGGATCATAGCATATTAAATATAAAAAAAGTTGCTTGACTAGAATTTTTAACACGTTTCTTTTTATTAACAAATATTTATATACCTAATTAAATTTAACAGGAGCAAAAATGGACATTATTATCATCTTAAAAACTTACTTCACTAACAGAGATAAGTCTCTCTTGACGTTTCTTTTTCTCATCGTTATTCATTTTTATTATATCTTTCATAAATTTTATTTTTTTTTCAGCTTCTATAAATAAATACAAAAAAATTATTAACTTTTTTTGAAAATAACCTTTTATTTATATGGTAATTCATTAATGATTCTAATATATAAATAAAAAAAAACCCGTATTAATTATTGTTATTCATAAAAATAAATTTAAATAATATATTGTTTTTAAGAGATAATAACAATAAGTTTAAAACTAAGGAGGTTTCAATTGATTTAAACAAAAAAATACAATTGGAAGGAAGAACGCAACATTTATACAATTTGATTAAAAATATATTATCAAATAAAAATGCAAGGTTATCAAATTTTTTGATAATTTTATGAAAATATTCATTTAAGACAATCTAAATAAACAGAAACATAAATGTTTTAAGGAAAAGGAAAGGAAATTAAAGTTAATAATAAATGTTTTTGATTAGATCTTTATATATATATATATATTGCAAAATTTGAAGGAGAAATCATTTTTTATGGTGATGATTGAGATACCAAAAAAATTGGAATATATTTTAAAACAAGTTTAAAATTTGAATGTTTAAAAATATTTCATATATTTAATTTGATTAAACATTACGGTTGTCTTTTATCAAAGATAGAGATATGGAAAAAATTGATATATTTAAAGCTACGACATATGGATCCCTTTTATAAAAGGTTAAGTTTAGAATACATTATATGAACAAACATGTGATAATTTGATAATAGTGTTGTATTATTTATTTTCTCCCTCCACATATTTATTTTACTAATAGTGATAATAAATATGGTATAAAAGAAATAATAATATTAATTAGTAAATAATCAAGAGGTTTTTATCTTTTGTTTAATTAATCTTAATTGATAAATATAAACAAAAAATAACTATATGAGTATATTCCTCAAAGTAACATCTATGCACTATTTTATTGGTATTTGAATCAATATAGAAAATAGATTAAGAATATATATATATATAAATAAATTTCTTAAACAAAATGTTAACTTTGTTCCTTTATACTATAATAATAATAAGAATATACATCAACACCTGGATTGATAAATATTCATAAAGTTTATGATTGAAATATATGTGAGAATGTAATGTTTCGCAAACTGTACGTGATAAAATTTAATATTTATAAATGAAGAGTAAGAATATTTTTTTTTAAATGGATATTACTTTTATGTATTAATAAAAAATAATTATTAGAAATAATGTTTTGTGATCTTAGATTATTAAAATAGAATTTTTTTAATACTTATTTTGATCTTAAATCTTTGGTAAATATATATATTATTGAGTCAATTTACACTAGAGATGCTTATAGAATAGGTTAAAAGTGTACAATCTATGTTATTATCTCTTCTAGAGATGCTTATAGAATAGGTTAAAAGTGTACAATCTATGTTATTATCTCTTATCTGGATTGATAAATATTCATAAAGTTTATGATTGAAATATATGTGAGAATGTAATGTTTCGCAAATATTGTGATTAGACCAAAACATTATGATAATTCACATTTCCAGCTTTTGTTCATTCATCAGAATGTATTTTCTAAATCCGTCAATCTTTCTCCTTACAAAATTGGTTCTTTTATTGCAATCTATGCTTTCATGAAGTTATCATTAATTATTGATAAAGAAAAATTTAAGAAAATATGAAAAACTTACTTGTTTTGACAGCAGAATAAAAAAATAAAGTACACGTTTAAAGAAAACAGTTATGTAATAAATGCATGGAATGAATATTTGTTATTTAACAATAATATTTTTATGACTCATTAACCCTTAAAAAGAAATAGATATTTGTTTTATAAAAGTATTTGTTACTAAAAATTATTGACCAATTCTCTATAAAAAAAAGTCCACAAACATACTACCATCGATAAATCACAAGTAAATAGTACCATAAAAATACTAGTAACATTAAAAAATATTAAAAATTATTCAAGATATAATATTATTACAAAACAATTTCATATATGTTGCTTTTTATCACGTCTATAATAAAAATGTGTTCCTCTTTATTTAAATCAATATCTTTTTTTTCTTTAAATACATATACTTTATCAAAATAGATGTTTAAAAAATTATTTTATTAGACAAAAAAGTTAAATTTTTTAAACAATAATATAAATAGCATTCAAAATAAAATTTTCTTTATCTTTTGAGTTAAAAAAAATAATGTGGAAAGAAGATAAATATAATTAGAGCTAAGGTAAAATTATAACTTCTTTCATATCTAAAAAAAAATATCAATATTTAAAAATGGTAATTATAATTGCTAAAGTTCTTTAAACTTTTTTTTGATGTTATATTGTTATAAATTTGTGTCAAAAAATTAAATTAATAAAAGTTATATATATTATATAATTCATTACATCAAAGTCCAACAAATTGTTTATCATTACTTTTATTATTGTAATTAAATTTACTTGTCTTTGCCATTGGCTTTATAACATCAGCAAGTTTTGAGTTGACTGGATTAGGTACTAGATAAATCTATAAAAAAAGAATATACAAACCAAATTTAAAAAAAAAAAAAATTACCAAATTAGCAGGATCCAGGACAAATGCTGTTGGACTATGTAATGTTGGTGTTGTTGGTGAAGAAGAGAATGAATTTCTTTTAATATGATTATTATTTAACGTTTTATTACAAATTTCTGTACCCATTTTCTTTCAATATTATATTATCCTCAACACGTATTAATTTTTTCTGTAAAAAAAAACAATTATCATTTAATGATTTCAATTCTTTGGGGTTAAATTTATAAAAATTAAAGATAAACAATTTAATAAATAAAAAGAAAGAAGGCTATAAATCTGCGCTTAAAAAAAATAATCTTTTTTATGTTCATGCCTCCTCATATATGAATGTAATAAATCTTCTTTTTTAAAAATTTTTCTTAAAAATATTATCCCTATATAAGTACTCATTCCAATGAGAGAGAATATTAATAAAAAAAAAAATACTTCAACATGCTAAAGTATGAGTATATCTTTTCTCAAAAATGAAATACATATATAAGAATCTTTTTAAAAATCTCAATTAAAATTGATATATAATATATTATTTATTTTTTTGCCTTCTAACATAGAGTGTAATTTATCAATATACAAGAGTATTTTTACTTAAACAAAAATTGTTTAAACAAAACACTTATATATGTGTGTTGTATACAACATATTTATATATATATAGTTTTGATGGCAAAATATATTTAGAAACGACACATATAAAGAGATATGATATATAAGTTGTGTGATGTAATATGTATATTTTTTAAACTGTGAACTTGTTTAGAAAATATATTTTTTTAAGTAATGATATTCAAAGAGAAATGCTTTTTTAATGTCATTTTTAAATGTGTCATTTTGGTTGGTAAATGCTTAAAAAGGATTTTTTGGGTAGAGGGTAAGTGTGTATGGAAAAAAATATAATTATAAAAAGATACTTTCAATTAAATTCTCAATTAATTATATCCTCCCTCTCGATATCATTATAATAAATTGAGTTTCAAAATTATTTTTAGTTTCCTATTGGTATTATGTACATTAATGTAGTAAAAGAAAGTTTTATCAAAGAGAGAGGTAAAATATCACTTATCACAAAGGTATAAGAACAAAAATCGTTCCTATTATGATATATGTATAATTCTAAAAAGGTTTTTTCTCCTTTTATTTCCTTTAATATTGATTTAAAAGATAAGGTATTAATAATAGTATAAGAATTGATAAAAAAATTTAATCAAGAAAGAAGTTTTATTGTAGCAAAAATTATACGTTGTTAAATGGATAAATATGTTATAATTTCCACCTAGAATTGCAATATATAATTTTTGTTAAGATTAAAGGTAAATATTAAAAAATTATATATAGAATACAATTTAAAACAAATGATTATACACACATTTGAAAAGAGGAATTAATATTTTAAAATATGCTTTCAATTAATGTTTGCCTATTTGATATATCATAAATCTATATATATGTAATATTGGTAACTTATGATATTAAATACATAAATTTCCTTGTTATAATAATAATAATAAAGGTCATTAAAAATATATAGAAAGTCAAAAGTTTTTTATCAACTATATTCATTTTTATCATCTAGCATGGTTATAGATGATAAAATTGGGAGTGAATTATTATTAATGAAAATGTGTATTAAAAATTATTTATATAATAATAAGAATAGATATAATAGAATAAACAAAAAGAAAAAATAGACAAAAATTAACAATACATTCTATTTTTAAACATTTTAATAAATATTGAGAATTCTTCAAATAAACAATAACAAATAAACAGGTGAATATTAACAATTTTAAAGAAAAAACTATATATTGTTTGTAAATCATTATATTATATCATTGTACAATGAACTTTATTATTTATATTCACATATAAACTTACATTATCATTTAGAATTTTAATATTTGCTTTAGCTTTTGTAACTTTATTCAAGTATTCAGCCTCAGAGATATCTTCAAATTCAATGTAAATGTGAAATTTTTTTAATTTCTCCATAATCTCTTTCATTCCCTCATCCTTTTTTATTATTAAATTACTTTCACTTAATTCTCCAGTTGTTAATTGAGAAGTACGAGGAAATGGAATTGGCTTTTGTCTACTACCATCAGGTAATGTTGAATAAAATGAGTTAAAACTTTCTAATCTTGGCCTATTTTGAAATTAAAAAAAGGTAAATATAACAATTATTTATAGCACAGTATTGTTGCAGTAAAAAAAATTTTTCTAACTTACTTTATCAATGGAACAGGTGGTGGTACAGTTTTGGACATAATGTTTATCCAATAATAATAATCTAAAAAAAAAAATAATTTTTAATAATATTATACTTGAAAAATATTATCAATCATTATAAGAAATATTTTTTAAATAATTTCCCTCTCTTCCTGATAATATATTGAAAAAATATTGATGATTAATAAAGAACATAAAAAGATCTTATGATTAATAATGAGTAATGATGGAAAAAATTTATTAATAAAAAATAATATATCATCTTTGTTACTCCTTATCATTAACTAATAACGATATGATAAGTAATATGAAATTTTTAAAAATAAAAACCATTTTTTAATACTTTTTATATATAATAATAATAATAGAAGTAAAAACTTTTTGATATACAATAATAAAAATATATTACAAACAAAAGTATGAAGTTTTGTATATATTTAATTGTCAAAAACTTGTCTTTATTTTCAAAAAAAAAAATTTTTACTAAATGATATATATTATTTTATTTTTATTATCAGTAAATTTTAAACAATTTCATACCTATGAGGCAACTAAATTACCTTTATACATGGGATGGAATAAAATATTGAATAAAGGATATAATATAAATTCTGATTTTCCTAATTATTATCCTCGTGTATTTGTTAATGGATGGGATGGGAGAGAATCAGCCAAAAGGCAATATATGAATGATTTAATCTGGTCATCTAGAATTCAGGCTCGTTATGGAAGGTAAGATATATATCATCGTTAAAAAAAATGATTTGATTTATATTAAAAATAATAAAAAAATGAATTTTATTACATATGTATTTTTTTTATTTTATTTAATTTTATTTACAGTGGAGATAATAACATTAATCGGTCTTTAATGCAAACATGGATACCAACATGTCTTCATGATCTTTTATACTGCTTGTTAGAACAACAGAAAAAGAAAAGAAACTAGTAATGTTGTTAGATGTTCATTTTTATGTCAAAGTTGTGTTTATTCATTTAGGTAATCATATTACCTCCATTTTTTTTTCCTTTATATAAACTTTTTTTCAATAATCATACTTTGAATTAAAACGGGTTAAAACACAACTATTTATTACCCCTAAAGTTTAATCATACACAAAATATATACATAGATTTTCAAAATATATAACAGGCTTTATTTTAATTTTCAAAAATGAAGGTTAACCTTAAGAAGGAAAAAGATACCCACAACGCAAATTTATATATCAAATGATAAAGAAAAAAAGAAGAGAAATGTTATATATATATATATTTTTATTTTAATAAAATATTTCAATTAAAAAGTTATTTAGAAAATATGTATATTGATAAATTAATTTTAATTAATACTCTTCTACTCCTAGTCAATGGAAAACCAACGCCTGAAATGTGTGGTGCTTTCATGAAATTTGCCTCAAAATGGAATCCTCTCCCTGAAACATTATTATCTTGGACAAAAGATAATTGTGATAAAATACAACCAAGACCAAAAGAAATGACATGTCAGGAGGTAGAACAATTTGTTGCTGATTGTAATTTTGGTAATAATCTTGAATCCAGTAGTGGTGAAAATATTGTTCCTACATCAAATAGAGATTTAAGAGAAGAATATTTCCAGGTTATTTTTATTATTTATAATCATTTTTATATAAATGTACTTATAGAAAGTTTATGGGGCAAATCGTCCTGATATATTACCAAAATACATGTATCAAGATCAAACAACAGTAAGAGATTATGGTCAATATGGTAATTGGTACTATCCAAATTATTATCCAAATACATATTTTTCTGGTTTTGATGGTGGAAGAAGTTCAATGAGAAGACTACAAAATGAAATAGAATGGACACGCGGTGCACACCATCCATATGCTAGGTAAACAATTATTTATTTTAATTTTTAAATAATCAAATTATAGAGCAGATAATTTGGTAAATATATATCTACAACAAACACCACTACCAACAATACTTCATGACTTACCATTTGCTGTTCGTGCAACATATATGACACCAAAGTTCCCTGATCCTTCAACACAAACAACAACTGTTGATCCATTTAGTGATATCGATAGTTTTGATATGGATGAATTTAAAAGACCATCATCTATTAATGGAAGAAGACAAAGAAGATCGTTAATGTATTTAAAAAATTATCTGTTGTAAGTAAACTTTTATTAATTAATAAAAAAGTTAAATATTACAAAAAAAAAATATTACAATTTTTTCAATAATCAAAATTACAATATTATAATAAAAAGGAAACATACATAAAAAAAGATACAAAAGTCCACATTATATCAATTTTTGTCATTTTATATTTATAATTGTGTAATAATAAAAAGGGGAAAAAGAATTTTTATTTAAAAAAAAGTATAATAATAAAAAGGTATTATATTCTCAGGACACAGTTAACGATAATTATATAATTATAATAATAAAAAAAGTCGATACGACATCAAGAGATCGTTCTCCATTGTGGTGTGATGATATTATATCACTCAAAGAAAAGTCTTTAAATGATATAAGACACAACTATGTTTTTCTTCAGATACTCGTAACGAACAGTATCGGATTTTTTATATCAAAAGTAATAACTTTTTAAAAAATAGTGGTAGATATTATTAATGTGGATTTCATATAATAATAATAAAGATAGATGTTTTCTTTTGTATGTGGACTTTTTTAGGTAAATAAAAATTGTAATAATTATTAACAAAATAAAAATTACAATATTATAATTAAAGTTTTTGTTTCGTTCTGTAGGAGAGAAAAATAATTGTAATAATAAAAAAAAATAATTAGAGCATAATCTTTAGGTAATATTATATGTAGGTAAAATTACAATAGAAGATCATACCTTAATTATAGATTAAATGAAATAATGAGAGAGAAGGATTAAAAAATATAAAAGATTAAGAAAAAAAAGATGGTTTTGTTGATTATCAGTTATTATAATTAGGTCTTGATTTTTTGTTAAAAAGATATTTTCTTTATACTTTTCTTATAAACAGTGATTTCTTTTCTTCTTTATTCATACTTTTTAAGCACGTTCTCCACGGATTCTTCTAGCCAATTGGATATCTTTTGGCATAATTGTTACACGCTTAGCATGAATAGCGCAGAGATTGGTATCTTCAAATAATCCAACAAGGTATGCTTCAGCAGCTTCTTGAAGTGCACCAATAGCAGCAGACTGGAAACGAAGATCTGTCTTGAAATCTTGAGCAATCTCACGAACAAGTCTTTGGAATGGGAGTTTTCTGATGAGAAGCTCAGTTGACTTTTGGTATCTTCTAATTTCACGAAGAGCTACTGTACCTGGACGGTATCTATGTGGCTTCTTTACACCTCCGGTTGATGGAGCTGATTTACGTGCAGCCTTGGTTGCAAGTTGTTTACGTGGAGCTTTTCCTCCAGTTGACTTACGAGCAGTTTGCTTAGTACGAGCCATGATATAGAAAAATTGATTGAGTTTAAAACGATACTAAAAATAAATATTGATTAAAAAGTTTGTAAATAGGTAAAAACTATAAAAAAAAGTTAGACGGATTAATTGAGTAAACATATGAGATATTACAGAGAAATGTCATATGACTAGGAGAGACGCATACAAAGTGAAAAAATAAAATTAAAATTAAACTGTAAATAAGGGATATAAATATATTTAAAGAAAATAAGATATTCAAAAAATATTTAATTATTAATCTACGCGTCATCAACAATCGATAGATGTATTTAATATTATCAATAATATGAGATATTAAATGCATACTGAGAAGAGAGGGAGTATTATGTGTGAGAGAGATAGATTATGATAGTAGTAATGCTATAAGACACGTGACTAGTTTAAAATTGAAAAAAAAAAATTCTAAATATATGAAGGTTCTATGAATCTTTAAGACAAGGATGGTAAAGGGAAAAGAACTCGATGTCCTCTGATAGGTAATAGATGAAAAGTTGAAGGCTATACCATAGAGAGATATACATATATAAATTATTATTTTGTGAAGTTATTGTGTTGGTTAACGATATATACAACAAATCAACTATATATATGTTGGTAAGAAAAGAAATATAAATTAAATAAAATATAGTATTATCATAGAAAAAGAGACATGAAGGGAAATATATATATATTTGAGTTGAGTGTATGTATGTGTGTATACTTATAATCTTCATATAAGAAATTATACATAAAACATTCTCATATGCATATCTAATCATTAAAATGTATAGTAAAAAGGATATTTTTGAAAGCTAATAAAGATTTAAGTTTTTATAAGTTAAAACAGAAAAAAGAGAGAGAAAAGAGACTGGTTAGTTTAGTTGGAATATATTATAAAGTTTTTATCTATGCATCCTCTTCAATAAACTTCCTTTTAGTAATAATATTTTAAAATTTAAAATAGAAAATACTAGAAAGAAAAATATATATTTTTCAACAATTTAACTTTTTAAAAAATTTTTATAGCCTACAATTACACAACAGATATGAATGATAAAAAGAGGGAAGGAGCAGAGTTTAAATTTTTAAAAAAAAAGTAATACATGCACATTGTGAAAGGGAAGAAAATTAAAAAGCAACCTTCTTCGATGGCTATAAATTCACAAAATGAGACATATAACACACAAAACGACCTAAACGCAAAAATCCGTGGCAATCTCTGTACCCTTCTTATTATAATATAATAATTGTATACATGTCATGGAACTATACTAATAGCAAAAGATTGACATTTTATTATTGCTGTCATTTATATAATAACATAATTTTAAAATAGGTAGTATAAAAAATTAATTATTTTATATGTGTGATGTATAGTTTATCACATCCTTATATAAATTTATTAGTAAGTTATTAGATAAATATATACGTAGAACAGATGGTCAAAATTAGAATGTTAAGTTTTTATAAGTATACATAGCTTTTTGATAGTAAAAAGAAGATTAATGAGAACTATTGTTAAAAGAGACATAGGGGAGGGTAAGATGAATTAATAATATATTTATTTTGAGAGTTACAGTTTTACTATTAAATTACATTTATGAAAACTTTTATTGGGAAAAGAACTGAACATTTATTATTGTCAAATGACATGAAGTAGACTAAAATAGATATAATTATGCATCGTATAGATAAACTTTGGAACGATAAAAATTTAGATGCAATGTAGTAAAAATAATTAAATTTTTAAAAAAGGTGATTATAATAAGATAAACTTTTATATTAATAATTTAATGGGAGCGTAACTACAATTTTAATAATAATAAATGTATATGACAAAAACGTGTAATAATATATATATATATATTTCTCTAATATTTTTTATAGATAGAGAAAATATGTCTGAAAAAACTACGCTTTTTAACTTTACAAAATATCCATTATAAGTGTTGTTGTTAGAGATCAAAAATTGAAATAGTTATATAAAAATAATTCTATTGAGAATTACGCATATAAAATTTGTATATTTTTTGGTTAAACACATGAATTAATTTGTGGTATTTTTATATAATAAAAATTCACATAGAATAATAGTAAAGTTGTTGTTATGAGAAAGATTATTTTCATGAAATACATTATTATGACAAGAAATAACGATTAATATATAAAAATAAATGAGAAATTCCTATAAAAAATTTTATGTGGACTTTATATTAAAAACCTATTCAAAAATTGGGACAATCAATAATTAAAATATAGAACTATTAAAACAAGTTAATAAAACGACAAAATACAGAGAGTCATAGTAGCTTTAAACCACACAAAATGCATATAACAACCCTTTTCACAATCTTCTATCATCTTACACATATATCTTTCTTCCTCCTCCAAGCGTCATTACTATAACAATCCAAAAAAGACGGCCCCTTTTCATTAATAATAATGGAGGGAAAAGTATATTATTTATCATATCAATTGTAGGCCTTTTTATATTAAAAATTTTAGGCTTGTTTGTTTAGGCGAGGAATTAACTTTTATAAAGGGGTTAAGACTTTCAGTTTGTGTAAGATATTAGAAATTAACTAAAATTTTTTTCTTTTTAATGTATCTATGACACACAAAAAGGCATCTGGTCATGGCATATACAGAGTATGTTTATAGGTATAAAAAATTGTATTTTAAAAAATTTTAAATGTGAAAAATATTCCGTATAAAAATATACATGCAACGAGGAAGTCAGAATGTGTGTGATATTTAGAAATTTAAATAGATACAAAGATTGTATTTTTAAAAAAATGTTTGATTATGGTTGAATCGATAGTAATTATAATATATTTAATTATTGTTTGGTAATCAAATTAAATGTATTTAAATTAATGGTTTACTCTTGAAGTGGTGTGATAACATGATTTTAAATAATATAATAAAAATATATATATTTTAAAATTTGCATAAAAGATTTATTGGAGACGGAAGTTTAAAAAAGAATATATTTGTAAATATTTTTTCATCCATTGTCTCTTATAATACATATGTATGTATACATATGCATATAAATGTAAAATAAATAATAATGATGGTCTAGTATATGTGTCAATGATGATATTTTTTAATTTAAAAAGTTTTAATAAACATTAAAGAGAGAAAAATAAATCATTGGAATTTGAGAAAATATTAACATTTGCAAGACTTTTGATATTAGAAAAATATGTATAAAAAATAGAAATTTTAAATAACTGTTTACAAGAATTTCTTGTCTGCTATCAACTTTTTTTAATTTTATGTTGGAATTATATATAAAAAAAGAATATAGTTATATGCATTACTTGGGAGATGAATGAAGGGATATTCTTTTATGTAAAATGAGAATAAAATATACGGTTTTCGTTTATTTTTGTTGGGGATTAAAAAAATAAAAGTTTTATGTTTAAATATCTTTACAAATTTATTGTATGGAAAATAACAGTGATAAGAAAAGATAAATGACGCAAATATTTACTTTTTAGATTCCAAACTTTTTTGTTTTTTTAGTTGCTTTTGTAACTTTTTCCTTTCACTACTAGTCATTTTCTCTTTTTGATCCATGTCCATATAATCAAACAAAACGGCCAGATGTTCGTCCTTATCACCTTCTTTTTTCATGTTTCTTGAAATTAAGCCTTCAAATTCAAGAATATTCGTTGGAGTATAATCCATTGTTGTAGAAATAATCGATAAGAAAAATATCAAAAAATTGTAGTTGATATGTTATATATCTTATAAAGATATATACTAATAACCAAAGGTATCAGTGTACCATAAAGTTATCTTAAAAAGAATTATGGGATCAAACTTTTTGATTTTATTCTTTTAGAATGACATCAAGTAATTATATTATTTTGTTCTTGATTTTTGTGCAATTTGGGTATCGGTGTTTTGAAGTGTACGAATTCTATTCGTCACAATTACATATTAAAATTTATTAAAACAATTTTTAATTATATTACGGCATACTATAAAAAAGTAAATATTGTCTGTGATGCCACAAAGATTGTTCAAAGTCAAACATAAAGAAGATACCACTTTTATGAAAGTCATCAAAATGTCTGATTGAAAAAAATGATGGTATCAAAAATAAATTGAAAATGTTGGAGATCCAACTTATGTTAATGAAAAAAAAAATGTATTAATACAAAGAGAGTTTCTTAAAGGAATTAATGCAATAATTGAAGATTCTAAAAGAAGTATTGAGGAATTTAATGTTATAAATGTTTTAAGAACAATTATTCAAAAAAATGTTATTTTTCTCTGTAGGCATAAATTTAATCAAAATCTTTAAATAAAGAATCCTATAATTTAATGAGAATTTTATTATAAATGTATGTACACTTCTTAAAGTTCAAACTTTATCGTTTTTCTTATTATATAATTTAAATCTATTATTTTCATTATAATAAAAATGTACATTTATAACGTATCTATTTAATTACCTTTGTTCAAAGCATTTCATCTTCTTTAAATAATTCCATTCTTATTCTATCTTACAATTAAATATTGATGAGGCAACAAATAAAAATCAATCTGATCCCTGGAACATGCATCTTAAAAAGAAAGACGATGCACAACGTCGGTACCAAACAAATTTTATCAAGAAATAATTTTAAGAAACCACTTCATCGAAACATTTATTTAAATTAACACCTCATCATATATTTTTTTATAATTTATTAATCTGATTCATTAAAAATAATAAACATTTTATACTTTGTATAATTCATTTATTTATTAAATTTAAGCATTCCTTGAACCATATAAAAATAATTATCTTGGTCCCACTCATATATATATCAGTTGAAGGTCGATTTTCTTTACAGAAGCATGTATAATAATTTTTTTTGCTATTTATATGCGTTATATATATTTATATTATTTGATACTAATCAAGATCAATTTCAGAATGGCATCATTTGTTATTTGCGTAATCTGTACATATAACTTTTCTAACTTAGATATTATCTTATTCCCATGTGGTCATACATATCATAAGAATTGTGCATTAAAATAGATTGAGGTAGATTTTTTTTAATTTTAAATTTTAGAGATCTAAAAATTGCCCACAATGCCGTTCAGAGTATACTAAAGAGGAGATAAAGAATGTAGTATGTATAAAAAACAGATTGAAGATATGTACCAAAAACTTAAAGAAAAGGATGTAATTTNGTTTCCATGGGGCATGAAAATTCAAGTGAAATTGTTTTTGAATCGAGGTTTATACCTCTTATAAATATTGATAATTAAACGATAAAAATTATTAACGTGCTTATGAATCTCACTGATTGAAAATTAAATGTACGTGTTTCTTTTTGATATTAATGTCTAAATATTTTTTTTCTTAGATCATTTTAATGATGATTTGAACTTTAATAACTAGAAGTTATTTTATTATTTATTTTTTAAACAGAAATGTACTTACACATATTAGTAGAAAAAATACATAAAAAAATTGTGATATTTTGATAAAAAATATCATTTTACAAACAGAATCTGGTAGAAGAAGTATTCTAATTACAAATAGAAATATTGAAATCATCCTTTGCTCCTATTCAGCAACTCGAAAGTGTTAGAAGAAAAGGTATTCTTGTTGAAAACTTGGGTTATTAACAGGCATGAGTAATGGGATGTTGGCTGGAGCATTATTATTGAAAGCTGCAACATTAGGAGGTTTCTGTTGTCGGCGTAATGAATCCTTTTAGCATTATGGTGGACGCGTAGCTGGAGTACTATGTGAAATGTATTGATTTGGGTCCATTTTAGAAGTATACTTGTAGATTTATTAATTATTCAATGATTGTAAGTTATCAATACTTTAAAGTTGTTAAACTAATTATTTTATCGCGTTTCCCATTTTGTATCTTAATTACCTTTAGATATTTCTTCATTGTTTTATTATATTAAATTCCATTAAATGTTAAGAATATAAATAAATGCTTTTGGCGATAGAATAGATACATCAACTTTCAACTTCCTTGAAGTCTATAAATTTTAATAATTTTTTTAATAAAAAATTGTTTATTTATGCAAGGTTGAATTATTTATGTAATTGAAATATAAAATCATGCTTGTAGAAGGTTTACTTTTCATTGTTTTTCCTTCTAAAATATCAAAGAAGATCTGTTTCAAAGACTTTTCTAAAATTAATATAAATATTTCCCAATACTATTTTTTGTAAGATTTTTACTAATAACCCTACTAAGAAAGTCTAGATGGACAGAGACCGAAGGTTTTTGAGTAAAATGTCTTGAAGCGAATTACTCCAAAACATATTGGTAAAATATACACTTACATATAATATGATGAATTCATTAAACTTTGGAATTCTTGGCCATGTTGATAGTGGCAAAACGACTTTATCGAAAGCACTCTCTTTAATTGGATCTACAGCAGCATTTGACAAACATGCTAAAAATCCTAATCTTCGTGCTAATACAATTGATTTAGGGTAAGTTATTAAATTTTTAGTAATAATTATCATTCCAGTTTTTCATCTTTAATAGTGTCAGATACAAGGATATGCCTTCTTGATTGTCCTGGACATGCATCTCTAATAAAATCAGTCTTTGCAGCAGCATCAATATTTGATGGGGCAATCATTGTTATCAATGCTTTAAAAGGGATTGAAGTACAAACTTGTGAACATTTACTGATTGCTTCTGTTCTATGTCCTGATCATTTATTGGTGGTGATAAATAAAATTGATCTGGTTCCAGAGGATAAATGGAAAAATCAAATGAAAAAGTTACCAAAATTATTAAAAAAATTGAATATACCTGAGGAAACACAAATAGTTGGGGTAACATTGAAGGATGAAAACAGTAGTATTGAGAGTGTTATTAAATGTTTAGAGAAATTAGTTTATCAGCCAATACGTAATATCGATGGACCATTTATAATGAATGCGGATCATTGTATTCCAATAAAGGGTAAAGGTACAATAATAACAGGAACAGTAATATCTGGGATTTTAAAAATAAATGATGAAGTAACAATACCAACAATAAATGAAACTAAGAAAATTAAAAACTTAGAATCATGGAAAGAAAAGGTGAATATTGTTAAGGCAGGAGAAAGATGTGCCATATTAGTGACATCATTAATGAGTAAAACATCATTATCAAGATTCATAGTATGTGAAAAAAATAGTATAAGGAAGGTTAAGAAAATATTGGTAACTATAAACAGGATAGAACAATTTAAAAATGTAATAGGAAGTAAGAAGAAAATGCATCTATTTATTGGCTTTGAATGTATAATGGTTTCATGCACGTTTTTAAAAAAAGTAGGGAAGGAATTTGAGGAGATTGATGTATTGGATGGATCATGTACACATGGTTTGATGGTGTTAGATGATAACATATATATTGGAAATAAATTATTTTATATGGTTTCAAAGTTGGATTGTCATGATTCATACAATAGTTGTAGGTTTGCTTTTTATGGTAATATTGAAAGTATTATGGAAGAGGATGATTTTTTATCAATATATAAGTGCAAAAAAAAAGTTGGAACTATTGATAGAGTAGAGAATAATTATTCAATTATTTGTAAAGATATGTTTAAGAAGGAGAGTAACATTGATTTATTTATTAATATGAATGTTATCTTTAGCAATGGTATGGTTGGTAAAATTGACTCATCCTTTGGGAAAAGTGGTAAATTTCGTGTAACTTTATTGAATCCTCTTTCTGATGATGACTTTGAGGGTATAAAGAAGGAGAAATTATATTTATATATGAAAAAATTTGTTCATAATCAATCTTTGCGTAGTTATATCCCGTCTCAGGAGAATATATTATTGTTAGAGTAATTATTCTGCTTTTTTTGAATAACATTTTATATAAATCTTGTGTTTTTGATTCATTATGTTTTAGTATGGTAATTTAGTTCCTTATAGAAATATTTTTTTATTGTAAAATCAAAAAAGGTTATCTTTTGTTGAAATTATTTAATTTTAATGGTTCCCTAAACAATTTTTTTTCCAGAAAAAACGATGAATAGAACATTAAAATTATGTTTATCAATAAGGAGTCCATTGAAAAGATTAATATTATCAAAAGATATGAATAATAAATCGTATGATATTCCATCTATATTCAATGTTGGTTTTAATAGAGGTCTTTTTTTATCACCACAATTGGATGGGAGATTAAAAAAGATTAAAAAACAAAAAGAAAATCAAAAGATTAGTGAACAAATAATGGCATTACAAGAGGAGAATGAAGATAATAGTGATGAAGTAGATGATGGTTTACCAAAAGATTGGAAGGATAAAAATTTTCATTTAGCATCAAGACGCCTGGACACACTTCTTAACCGTTCATTAGGAAAAAGTTCCAGTGAAATTGAAAAAATGATATTTTCTGGTAAAGTTAGAGTTAATGAGGAAGATGTTTTGAAAAAATCTTATAATGTAAGTTTTACAATATAAAATTTATTTTTTTATTTACTGCAACAAAATTTAATTCAAGTAATATATATTATATTATTATATAATTGTGATAAGATAGTAATCTATTTTTTCTCTTTAAAATAACGTAAACATTTCTTTAGATGTATCATCAATGATTTATAATTATACTTCATTATTTTTTGTGTAGGAAGCAAATTTTAAATAAATGTTTCAAGAAACGTCATTATTATTTGTTTTCCTACATGGTTTTTTTTTATCCCAATTAATATACTATTATTATTTTGCCAAAAAATAAAGTAAATATGTACTTAAGAGGATAATATTTAAAACAGAAAATATTTATATTTAATGCTTTTTTCACTTTTTACATTATTATGGATAACAGAATTATAATGAGATGAGATTAATTGCTATGAAAAAATGGGTGGGGTTGGAGTGTAATAAATAATTTTTGTAAAAATATATAAGTATTATTGTTTCTTACTACAATATTATTATAAATTTATCCCTATATATATNTATATATATTTCTCTAAGTAAACTCTAAAATGAATGTTTTTCTTAAAATTTAATTTTAATAATTGATAAGTTGTTGTTACACTTATTATATATTGCAATAATTGATTTGCCAAAAAGTGCATTTAAAAATTTAATAATAATTTAAGAACAGAAACTCTAATTAATAAGTTTTATACTTTATTTCATAATCATGAAATAAATTTATCAAAAACATCCCCATTATTATATGAGAAGAGACATTCGTTACACTTCCTTATATTCATTTGATTTTTGTCCTTTCATAATTAATAAATTTACTTTTTTTAATCATAACTTATTCACATTATACATTCTTTACATAAGCTTGCAAAAATCACAATGACGTTTCCTTAATATAATCTAAAAAAGGAACTTCATTGAATAGAAATAACTAATTTATGATAAAAAAAATTATAATCTTATCATGAATCTAATGAAACTTTAATACATTACTTTTTTAATTAAAAAAAACGTATTATCAAGTAATCTTTGGTTTCAACTGCTAATATTTTTCTGTATTGAATTCTTAAATATATTCACATACTTATGAATCATAAATTAATTTGTTAAGAGAGACATAAAAAAATTTAAATAGGTGTAAATAAGTAGGAGGTAAACAATAATAATATTTACATATTTTTTCCTTTTTATATGATGATATTTGAGATAACTTTTCATTTGAGTAAATATTGTATAAAATGGAGGAAATGAAATTTTTTTGTTGTAGTAATATTTTAGAAATAAAAAAAAAAACATTTATTGTAAATATATTTCTATCGTTTAGGTTAACAAAGGTGATGAGATTGATGCTTTCATACAGGTATATCCAGAAAATGATAAGTTAGCTGAAATTAGTCGTGTAGTAATAAAAGATTATAACATTGAGGAGAACGGATATCACATAAAGACAAAATTTTGGAAAAAATTATTAGTTGAAAATTGGAGAGGTTGAAAAATTTATCCTTAATTTCTCGTTAACAATTGTTTTATTTTATGAAATATTTAATGAGAAATAAAAACGTCATTATAATGATGGTATTTTTTAAAAATAAAGTCTTTTTATTAAAAATTCATTTATCTATTAATAAATAATTTTTAATTGTTTCTCCTTCTAACACAAGTTTTATGATTAAGTATTCTTTCTAAAAATGGAGAGTGATTAATTTTATTTTCATATATCCCATTAATTTTTATCATTATCATTTTACAATAATAATTTATAGATATATTTTTTCCATTACATCAATATACTGTAAAATAACTTTGTAAGCTTATAATTTTGATAAAAATTGTTAAATTTATTTCATCTTTTATTTTTGACCAATATATAATCTCATTCTTATTTTTTTTGAATATTTTAAATTTATTTGAGGAAGCATGAAAATAATTGGATCATATAAGGGTTAAAAATATTAAGGTCTCATTAAAAATTATATATTTTCGAGATTATTATTTATTAAAAAATATCCCATTTTTTTTTTCATATTAACTACAAAATTTTGTAGCATTACATTACCATCTACAAAAAATCCTTTAATAAATATTTTGGTTAAAAAATATTGTCCATTATTGTTATTATTTCTTTAAATTACTAATTTATTTCTTCACTATAAATAGAATATTAAAAAGGCTATTTAAAGATTACTAATTTTTGCATTTAAAAAAAGTTATAATCCATATAAGATGATGTTATATTATCCTATTCATAAAGGATATATATGTATATATATATATATAAAATTTTAATTTTATTAATTAAACTTTTCTTTCCTTTTTTACAATATAGTATAGAATTTCTTTTTATTATTATTCTTATCACATAACTCATCCCACAAAAATATGTAATGTACTTTTGCTAAACTTTAATCTTATTTTTTATTAATATTATTTAAATGTTTTCCATATATATATAGGTTGAACTTTTATTCTAACAATATTTTACTTTTAAAAGTTTTAAACCAGAAAAATATAACCGTATACTTTTAAAATTTTAGCTTATTTTTAGTCATGGCTATTAATAATATGAAACTTTTCACCATCTTTGTTATTGCAATTATTTTTACTTCATCAATTTTATCTTTTGCCAAAGATATTAGAGTAAGTTTTTAATTAACATAAAGTTTATCTTTATTAATATTATCTCTTTTTTAAGTCCCGTCCAACATCTTTTGATCGCTTCTACAAAAGAGCATTTGATTCAATTGACAATGGTGGTTTTGGAGCTTTTGATAAACGTAGTGGTGGAATGAGTGATTATAGTGGAAGTTACGAAAATCAAGATATCCAATCTTTACTTCCTCATTACTTTATTTTACGTGGAAGAAAGTAAATGTTATCAAAAATATTTCCTTTCCAGAGTTATGATACAATAATTTTTTTCTACATTATAAACGATGAAAGCCCTTTTTTATTACATCTTCAAAATAAACCACATTCAATAAATACCAAAACAAAGATTGATTAACCCCACTTAATGAGAATAAACTTTTCTTTAAATTTTTATTATTTACATTTAACCTTTTATTTTGTAATAATCTTGAAAAAAAAANAAAAAAAAACAAACATGAATAATTATTATATAAGAAGAAAAATATATATGTAGACAATTTTTACTTTAAAAAATTATGAGATCAATATTTTTTTATTTTATTCAATTTAAATGAATCACTTGTAGTATGGAGAGGAATATAAAATGAATTATAAAAATATATATACATTAAAAATAAGTCTAAATACTTGTTACATTCAATTTTATTAATGATGATAATTTTTCAAAAAGAATGTGTAGAAATAAGAAGTAATAATTTTTAATATATAATTTTTTTATCTTTTTAAAATATACTTTTATTTCCTTTTTCTTAACTTTATGTGTTATGAATGAGAGGAGTGATTGATATTATTTTAAGGAATAAATAATTTTCTTTTTGATTATTTTTTGATATATTCTATGACAATTTGAAAAGTAATGACTTGAAATTGAATTTTTTGTGCCTTGTATTAAGATTGAAAAAAGAATAATTATGCTTAAGTATTTTACGTTTTCAAAAATGGTACTTTAAGAGTTATAAACATCTATTACTAAAACAAAAATTTTTTTATAATTCTATTACAAATTAATAAGAAAACATTCTTGACTTAGATTGACTGATAAAATATTTTTACATTATTAAGTATTAAAGAAAAATGTCTATATAATCATTGTTTTTTTTTTGTTTTCACAAAAATAAAGAAATTATTTTACATAAAAGATTATCTTTATCCATTTCATTTAAGATCCTTNTTTTTTTTAAATAAATGATTCACAGTCTTTCCTTGTAACATTTAATTTATTATTATATTTGTTCACTCGTTCTTTTTTTTTTAAAAAAAAGACTTATATTTTTATAAAATTATTAAAAGTATTTTATTTTAAAATATCCAATATGTATACGTTTATGTTTCAATTTATTTTTAAAATTAATAAAAGGTTATCATTTGGTATATATGTTTATTACGTCATATAATATAATTTATATTATGAAAAAGAATAAAAATGTTTTATTTTTGTCAAATATACATTGAACCCTTATAAAGTTTATTTCAACGTGTTTTTCTTTTAAGATTATTAAAAAAACTAACTTTGTAAAAATATTATTTATCATTAATTTTAATCGTTCCATAAATTGTTTTTCATATTAATTTTATTTACCTCAATTAATAATTATTGCCCTTTTATTTTCTTAACATCATTTCTTTTATTATTATAATAATATAAATGGTATCGTACACTGTTCCCTTGAGACGCCTACTCTCTATATACCTAAGTATGAAAAGGTAAAATATAGGAATGGAGTTTAAAGCATATGGAAAAATCAAATATATTTTTTCAAAACAACATAATAATATTCTTGAAATAAAATTGAACTTTTATATAATTTTGTACCAAGTATACATGTGTAAAATAATAATATATTTTATACAACAAAAATTTTTATTTTTATAATATAGTACTAGAACATGAATATGTACGTATTGTTTCTATGACAACACACTGGAATATATTAAACTTTTAACCATTTTGAATTGATATATCTCACAATATATATATTATATATAACATATCAAGTGTGTGGTCTGATAAGATGATATATACATATATTTGTAGTAGAGACGTTTTTAGCTAAGATACCATGAAATGTGCGAAGACTTTTAACGAAGTGAAACAATATTAATATGTTTTTATATTTAGAATTTTTTTTATTAATAAAATTAATGACCATCCTTTTTTTAATGAAAGATTTTATTATTATTATCTTATTAATCCTGATTGATGAGATGGAAATAGGGAAACCCATATACCTGTCCTATTAACAGTGATAAATTAATAAAAATATTTTTAAAAAATCACAATATTGACATTTCTTTTCAATGTAACAGTACGTTGATCTATAAAAATATTTATTTCCTGAAGTTTTTAAAAATTTTTGTACCTTTTTACTTTATCATTATAAAAAAGATTTTTAATTAAAGACCCATTTCTTGACTTTAGATACAATAGTAAACATCTTTATATTTTATATAAATATTTTTTACTACAAAACTAATAATGGAGGAAATAGGAACAGTCAATGAAAATAGTAGTCATAAAAAGAAGATTAACTATAAATCTTTATATGAAACATTTATCAATGAGAATGATAATATAGAAAATTATAATTACTGGTACAAAGAACTTGTTGATGTATGTTTAAAAACTATTTTTTTTNTTTTTTTTATTAATAATAATAAAAACAATTGTAGTTTAATTTAAGTGAAGATGAGAGTTTTGAGAATATAAACTTGATTATTCGAGGAATGCAATATATCATGCAATACGAGCACACTGTGTCGGAGGAATTGAGAGAAATATCGGAGAAAGAAGCTGTTGAAATGGCGGAGAAAGAAGAAAATTGGGAGCAGGAAAGGACCATATATATTGAGGAGTTAAGTAATTTAAGAGAAAAAATTACTAATGATGCTGGTTATGATGATTTGACGGAAGCATTTAGAGATGAGATAAATACATTGAAAGAGGAGAATAACCATTTGAAGCAGGTAGGGCGTGATAGAGATAGGGAGATGGCCGATCAGAAGGAAAAAGAAGAGGATTTGATAATGAAGATTTCAAAATTGGAAAAGGAAAGTGTTATGAAGTCACATCAATTGGCTCAGTATGAAGATACAATTAAAGAATTGAATAGAAAAGTTAGCAAGAAAGATGATTCAAATGGTAAAAATGAATGGGAGATTAAAAAATTGAAGCAAAGAAGCGAACAGGCATTAAAATTGAGTACGCAGTTGGAAGATGTTATGGAACAAAATGATAAATTAAAAAAGGAAGTGGAACGGGTAACAAGTGCTTTGGAGAATGCTACAGAGTTGATAAAAGATACTAGTATTAAGTATGATGAATTAAATAATAAAATGACTGAAGCTGAAAAGAGTATTGGTAATTTAGTGGAGGAAAATAATTTATTACAAAGGCAATTAAAGGAAAAACATAATGATTTGCAAAATTTATTATCACAAGATGAAATTAGTGGTAAAGAATTAACAAGTATGATGAAGAAGAAAGATTTTACAATAGAAAAATTAAATAATGAAATACATTCACTTCAACATGAAATTGATGAATATAAAAAATTGATTGAAACTGGAAATATGAAGAAAGATTATGAAGAAGAGATGGAAACTTTGAAAGAAGAGTTGGTTGCTGCAACTAAGATAGCTAAATTATTATTTGATAGTAGTGATAAAGTTGATGGTGAAAGTGAAGATCCTTCGTCTTATTTAAGAGTGAGACTTGTACAAATGGATAAGAAACTTGAAAAGGCAATGAATGATATAAATTTATTGAAAAAGGAAAAGAAAGGTTTAGAAGATCTTGTTGTGGAAAAAGAAGAAACGAACATTAAAATATATAAAGAAATTGATCGATTAAGAAAAGCTGCATTTGGAGATAGTGATTGTGAGGTGAAGAAACTTGAAGATCAAATAAAGTATAGAGATGAACAGATTACCAAATTGATACAAAGAATTACTTTACTTGAAATTCATATTTCTCAAGAAAAGTCTGAAGAAAATGAAAACAAAGATATAGTTAAAAATGAGGAAAAGGAAGAGGTACCAAAAGCTAAAAAAAAACTTCTAAATACATTACCTAAAAAACATGTATTGGTACGATCAAAGTCTTCCGATGAAAAGGAAAGAATAAGTCTTGTGACATCCAGACAAGAAACGGTAGACATAAATTCATGGGAAGCGTCGGCAATATTAATAACAACACTTAATGGTGAGTTAATAAGATTACTGGAAGAGATAGAGGATAAGGATTATGAATTATTAAAATTAAATTCTTTGTATGAAAAACAGGAGGCTCGAATGGAGGAAATTGAGATAAAATTAAATAAGATAGAAAAAAGTGAATCCTCAACCAAATTGTACCAAGAGGAAATAAACAAAATTAAAAAACAGTGTCATAATGATATAGAAAATTTAAAATTAGAAATAGAAAAACTTCAGACAATTAATCATGAGGTTAGTCGTATTAACTCAACTATTAATGTTGATGATGAAGAAAAGATGAGAAGATTATCGGAGACGTCAAGAAGATTAGTTTATATAGAGATACAAAATTTAAATTTAAAACGAGAAAAAAGAATTTTAGAGGATAAAATTGAGGAGTGTAATATTTTAATAGAGAAGAAAGATAAAAAAATAAAAAGCTTAGGAAAGAATAATGAAGTAAAGGTACAAGAAATAATTTATCAAAATGAGTTAAATATAATAGAGATAGCTAGATTACAAAATAATTTAATTAATTCAGTTCCACAATATGAATATGAAAGAGTTGTAGAAAAGTATAAATTATTATTGTTAAAGACATTCAATGTTTCAAGTGATAATAAAGAAAATATCAATGATATGGCATTTAGCAGAATAGATATATTAAAAAATTTAGATGATGGTCCAAGTAAAGAACAATTATTAGCTGAAGTAAAGATGCTTAAAAATTTAAATGATATATCAACTAAACAAAATGAATATTGGCAAATGGAAGTGGAAAGGTTAAAGATCGAATGTAATGAGATAAATGAATTTTTAGAATCCTTTAGAGCATCAAATGATTTACAAAACTTCATTGGAGCTATTCAAAAGAAGTTTGTTAATAGTCTAACAAATCAACAAGAAATAATTGATGATAGGCAGATGCTAGAAAAGAAATTGAAAAAATTGTATATTGAATCAAGGAAGGCTGAGAAGGAATGGAGAAATGATAGAAATAAATTAATTGATGGTATAATGCACTTAAAAAGATTATTAGAAAGAGAGAAAAGTAAAAACTTTTATAATATAAATTTGGACGATTTAAGTTTATTAAGGGAAAAAATGGACATAATTGATGAAATGAAGAAGGAAATTATTGTAAATGTTGAGGAAAGTGAGAATGAGAAGAATAAACTAAAATTGTTATCAAATAATTTAGAAGCTATGCAAGAAAGTTTAAAAGAATTATCAAGTATTAATGGTGGTATTATTAATTATCAGAAGGCAATTCAGGTACATATGTTACATAGTATGACGTTAAATAATAATATAAAAAGTTTAAATATTAAATTGGAGAGGTGTGAAAAAGAATTAAATGAATCAAAGGTAAAGAATGAAGAATTAGAAAAAATTAATGAAGAATTGTTTTTGTTGACTATTAAACCTTTGGAAGTGAATTCATTTAAAGGAATTGATTTTACAATATATGAAAATTTGTTTAAAAAAGAATCTATTGATGGTGAAAGTAAAAAGATTGAAGTATCAATAACAGATGATGATATGAGTAGTATAAGGGATGGTGAATTATCTCATAGGACAATACATAATGAAGAAAAAATAAAAACAATAATTATTGATAATTCGCAAGATTTTGAAAATGAGATTCAGTCTATTAAACAAACAGCTCATATAGCTATAGAAGGTTATAAAGAACAATTAAAACAAAAGAATAGGTCGATAGAAGAGTACAAAACAATGGTTCATAAAATGGGAATAGAAATAAAAGATATTGAAAATAAATATATTGAAAGAATAAAACAAATGAGGGAAGAAAATAGAAAGCTATTAGAAAATTCTCTAAGTACATCAAACTCTAAAGAACAATCACCAGAGGTATCACAAAATATTGTTTATCATATGATTCAGGAAAATTTGGATAAAAAAGAGAAGGAGTGTAATAAGTTAATGAGTGATTATAAAGAATTAGAGGAAGCATATCTTGATATGAATATAAAATATAAAAATTCAATAAAAAGGATAGATGATTTATCAAAGAATGAGATTAATAAAGTTGAAGGAAAGTTATATAAAAGTATTGGACAACAAACATCACAAGATGAAGAGTTATCCGATAAGGAAGGATCTATCGATACTGATAGAAGTAGCAGTAGTAGTGGCGCCAAAAATGGTGAGAAAACAGAACTTAAAGATGCAAAAAGAAGCGCCTCTTTTGGTAGTGATATCTCATCAACAAGTAGTAGCGGAACAAGTAGTTTAAGTAATACTCAAGATATTGATAAGCAAAGTGTTAAAAGTTCTAACATGGATAATAAAAGTATTGGATCAACAAGGGAAGATATGTTGATATTTCAACAAAAAAATGAAATTAGAAGATTAAGGACAAAAGTGATTAATGTTGAAAGAAGGAATAAAGAATTAGAAACAGAAAATAGTATGTTAAGTGATAAACTATCAAAATATACAAGAAAAACTACATGTGATCTATCGAATAATTTGGATGTAGAAAATCAATCCCTGAAAACAGAAATAACAAAGTTACGTAGGGAAGCTGGTGTTATGAGGAAAAGAATAGAAAATTTAAATAAACAGGTTTTTGAACTTGAAAAAGCAAATAAAACAAAGAAGAGAGGTGAGACAATTTCAATAGAAAGATGGAAGGAAAAAAAGCATTTTGATGATACAATAAATATACTTAAAAAACAATTGTCAGAGTCTAAGAAGGAACAAAAAGAATTACAAGAAAAATTAGATAGAAGAGATAGACTGTTAGAACAGTTACATGATGATAGAGGTGCATTAAGAGTAGAGGAAGCTATGAAAAAGGCAAAAAAGATAGAAACACAAAAAGCTATAGCTAAGAATGAAGTAAACATATTAGAAAAAAAATTAAAAGATGAAATGTCATTACAACAAGGAAGAATAGATGCTTTAAAAGATAAATTATCTAGTTTACATAATGAGAATTTAACGTTAAAGAAGAAAATAACAAAAATGGAGAAAGAATATTTGGTCGAGAAAGGAAATTATGAAAATAAAATAATCAAAATGCAAGAAGAGATTGATAGCAAAGTAGTAATATATGAAACTATAGAAGAAAAGAGTAACAATAATGAAAATAGAAATATTCAGGAAGTAACAGTACATGATGATTCTGGTTATGAAACAACATATCGTAATCAATCATCAGATTGTGAAGAAAGCAAAATTTTGAGGAGAGAATTACGTAACTTGGAAATTAAATGTGTTGAATTAACAGAACAGATAACATATTTACGTGTTGAATGTATGGAACACCAAGAAAAGTATGATATATTAAAAGAGAAGTATGATCTTAAAGATAGTCAAGAAAGTACAATTGTTAGTATTATGTTGTTGAAAGATAAAATTGAAGCAAAAGAAAGGTTAATTAATTTTCAAAGACAAAGAATAGAAGATTTAGAGAAAGAGTTATGGGAATTAAATAATCAAAGAACTTTAAATACACCAACTACAATATTTTATTAATTTTACACTATTTTTTTTTATTAATAATCATATATTAAAATAAAAAGAAGATAATAAATTAGTCCTTATTATACACAAAAAGAAAATTAAAAAACTTCAATAAGAATTAAAAAGTGCTTTTTTAGTGCCATAAAATTATTAGATACATCATCAGTAACATATTGTAATACATTTTCCATAAATTTATCAAACTGTACAGTTATATCAAAAAATTCTTTTTTATTGGTATTTTCAAACAGTTCAATAATTGCTAATTTTTTCATTTGATACTCCTCCGCCTCAAATGATGCAGTATCATTATTTCCTGTGTTATTGAATTTTTTATCATTCGTTAAAACATTTTCATATGTATACCAGAAATCAACTAGTTTTTGTGTTAAAGACAAAAAATCTCCAATTTTTCCAATACAATTGGAGATAGCTGCAGAGACGGCATAACTTTTCTTTGACATGAATAATCCCTTTTTAATAGTTTCAAGATATGTTAAATGATATTGCATAATATCTTCTAAACCATTAACATTAGTTAAATCATCTTCTAACTTTTTTTGTGCTAATGGTATAACATCGTAATATATATAATATAAAACTTTGTTTATAAATAAACTCATAATATGAATTTTACCAAGAAATTTATACATTAATGGTAACATTTCTTTACAATTTTTTCTTAGTAATAATACCATTGTCCTTAACTTTGTATGTATTCTATCTATTTTTAATGACACACCGCGAATTTTAAATACCATATTAAATATTTTTTCATACAATGCTAAATTTTTATCATTCAATATTATACATACTGGTTGTGGTGCTTTATATGTTAGATTTACTCTCCTATTATAAAATGAATTTACACTTAAAGCTGAGGATGCTCCTGTTGAATGAGAATGGTGGTGTAAAGATGATCCAGTTGAAGTAGTAACATCACCATCAGCATTCTTCATTATAAAATATTTTTCTATTCTCAATCCTCTCCATGAATTTGAGACACGAATTGCTTCATCAACCGACAATGAGTGTAAATGTACACGTTGTGATAAATATGGCATTGAGGAAGTATTTGTATTATTATCATTAAAAGTACTATTTAATTCTTCAAATGAATCATAAATATTTTCAAAATATGATGGACAAGTTAGAAGAAAATGTCTTCTCAAAGCTTCTAAATGATCTTCAAAGTGATGAGTCTTCAGAATTGTATGAACCATGTCTGCTGATACTAATTTATTCATTTCATATATTGTTCCAGATAACAATGATCTATGTGCTAAATCATAATACGACATAGATGGATGAAGTCTATTGAATAATTCAACACGCTGTTCTTCGTGAGAATCATAAGATAAAGAATTTGACGATTCCATTAAAAATAACACTGTTCTACCTATTGATAATATCTCATAAAATATATCAGAAATTGGTAATAAACTAACAGGTAATTTATCTTTATTTAACATAACCCAATCATTCCATCTCCTATTCTCTGTAACGTCATCATTTTTTGATATAATCCAAAAATTAACACCCTCAGGTATTTGTCCTCGAAACAACCAAAATTTTAACGTTGAATGAAACTCCATAAACATTGAATCAACTATCTTTTGTAGAAATTCTCCTGTTAACGTATTCTTTGGTCTAAAACGTGAACTCTCATATACAGTGTTTAAGATATCTAAACCACACTTATTAATCGTCTTTGACATTATTGTAAATAATATATACAATGTTTCTTTCCACTTTAAACTAAATTTATATATTGTAAATAATGTTGTTGAATTATTATCTTCCATAAAATTATAATACATTGAAGATGCCTCTTCGTAATATAGATTCACACATGATCGTATACTTTTAAGAAATGCTTGTCCAATCGTATCCAATACCTGAAATCTTAACAATGTATTTATTTTAATGTAGTATTTTGCTGTTTTAAGTATCTCCTGTATTAATAATCTATTTTCATTCTTTATTTTATGTGCATAAATGGATGCTAAGACTAATTGAGTATTATCGTTTAATAAAATTCCTGGCGATGAGTCACTTGAATTTAATGATGATTGTCTTATAGCTATTTGACGAAACATTAAAGATTCTATTCCCTGTAATGCAGATAGTATATTTCTTATCAATTCAAATTCTGAAAATTCTAATACCAATGATTCCTTTTGATCTGGTACAGTTGCTTGAATTCTAGATAAACTTGAAAATAATGGATTTGTCATATTTATTGAATTTGATTGTGAAACCTTAACAGGTGTATTAAATGATAGCCGGCTTTCTAAAAGTTTCTTCTCATCCATCTTTGGTGTTTGTGGTCCTTTATGATGAGTTTTTGAAAAAAAATCCATTTTTGAATTAAATTTTACTTGTAACAAGAACTCTACAACTTGCTTTGCATTTTTTACTTCCCCTCTTTCTTCAATTCTTTTTATAGCTCCTTCAAGAACATTTGTTATTTGAGGTTTTTTTACCCGATCTATAAGAATGAATAATCTTTGTTTACTTGAATATCACCTACATTTAGCTAATGTCATTTGCAAAAGTCTGGTATCCTCCATATTCTCCTCTCCACGATTAATATTTAATTTTGACAAAATCCTTGAATTTGATACATTACCCAAAATTGGAAAAGCTCCTTTCAATCTATTTAACACATTTTCATCACTCATTGCATCGGTAGTAGACCTAAAATATTCTAATATTCTTCTAATAAAAGACATTATATTAAAAATATATAATGGATAATAAAAACCAAAATATTTAAAATTTCAAAATAAAAATTCAACACTTTTTATATATTTACACAAAAATTAATATTAAATGTTATGGGTACAAAAAAATTTAACCATTGCTAGGTCCATACTTTTTTCTTTCATAAAACATATCAGTCCTTGCAGTACCAACATTCAAGATTTTTGGGCATCCATCACGATCCTTCTCAAGAAGTGTACATTCAGTACAATAATAAGCATCAGTTGTTCCTGGAGCATTACATATTAAACATCTATTTTGACAAATACCATAACTACAATCTTCACAAACTCTAACAGGTGACGATACATTTCTTATAATATGTGAATCACAAATTACACATCTTCCATCACCTACAAATATTTTTAACTATTAATAAAATCATAATTATTGCAATAACTTACACTTATCACATAATCTCCCAATTGAGATACCAGGAATTTTTCTACAAAATATTAAATCAGGATGATGTTTAGCCATAATATTTCTTAATAATTTTATTATTTTCAAAACACAATGAGAGCGCCAAAAAATAATGTATATAGTTGCTTTACCACAAACAATGTAATCATTATTCCAAGTAGCGGCATTTGTATTATGAGTATACCTTTCTTTTCAAGATTTTTATATGTTTTCCAGTAGTAGTAATTACATTATAGTACAACTTTAAAATACTTGCTGAATTAATAATATTTATATTTAATTTGACACATTTTCAGGAGAAGATCAAAGAATAAAGTGCGAGAGTTGTAGTAATGGTAATTTTTTTGTATTATCTTAAGTTAAAATTAAACTTTTTATTTTAATCATATTTCATCTATTCTTTTTACTAACAAAATGTATTTATCAAGGTTGTTGTTTAAATATTTGTATATGATTGATATAATTTTTTATTCAAATATCCAATATATGACATGTGGAAAAAATAGGTATTATAAATAAAATGTTGGAAGTTATTATTAATACTATTATGTTTCTTTGGAGATATAAAAATTGATCATAAGTTGTTATAATCTAATATTTTTTTACCATCGATTTTATTTCCTACCTTTTGATAAAATAATTTATATTCACTAATTTAGTACATATCTATCTCTCCGACAATGTTCAAATATTTGCTTATAAAATATTATAATTGATTATATAATATACAGATCTTTGAATTATCCTTTAATATTTTTAAATTTATATTTTTTAAAACCAATTTTTAGGAAATGATTTTCTATTTATAAAATATTATATATTAAATATAATTACATTTATTATATTCATAAATTTAATAATTCAGCATTTTTATAACTCCATTAAAATATTTAAAGATAAAATATTTTAAAATATTTCTCATTTTCTTCTTTTTTACATTGAATATTTATAAATTCTAATCACATTACGTAATACAAAAGATAATATCATTTTTTTAGTTGATTAATCATATTTGATTTCCTCATCATATAACTGATATTTTTACAAGAAAAAATTAAACTATTAGAATCATATTACTAACACATTATCTCTATAATTTTTCTACCAAAATAATCTTTTTATTAAATGGAAAAGTTTTTAACCATTAATTGGGAAAGATAAAAAGAGTCTTATTTTTTTTATTATATAGTAATACATCATCATTATACCCATATATAGAAATATATTATTAGAGATAATACAAAATACAATAATATACATACAACAAAATTTAACAATCTATCAATTAAAAAAATTGGTAAGCAAAATCAAAAATTGATATATTTTGATTAAAAAATATATGTATGGAGAAGGTGTATGATCAAATACAAAAGTTTTAAATGATAAGAAGATTTAGATAACAATTGTATAAAAGAAATTTATTAAACAATATGGTCACTTATATAGATAACTCTGACGCTAGAGCTAGACTATTAAGCGATTGTGATTCATTTTTTGAGGAATACACTAATACCCATATGACTGTTGATAATAGAAGAAATGGTAGTATTTCTAATAGCACCACCACAATGAAGGATCATTGTCATGCAGGAAGAGAAATTAAGAAGGTAACTTTTAATTAATTATTTTTTATAATATATATAAAAAAAAATTTAAGGATAAAGCTGCTGAAAGATCAATTATAATTGTTGCTGGATTATCAATAATATTTATATGTATTGAATTTACGGGTGGATTGTTAGCTAACTCCCTAGCAATCATGACTGATGCCGGACATATGTTATCTGATTTTTTATCATTTATCATTTCAATTATAGCTATTAGACTAACAAGTTTAAAACCAACAAAAAGGTATACTTTCGGGTATATTAGAGCTGAAGCTATTTCAGCATTTGTTTCCATTGTTATTATTTGGTGCCTTACAATTGTTCTTGTTATAATTGCTATCCAACGAATTATTAATAAGGATTATGATGTTGATTCAACTACAATGTTAATCACAGCATCAATAGGAATATTATTTAATTTAATTATGGGTGGTGTGTTATTTTTTTCTGGTAATTCACATATGCATTCTCATGGATCATCCTCTTCACATGGGCATAGTCATGATGATGATGATTTTGAGGATGGTGGTCATGAACACAGTCATGAGGATAGTAATAACAATAAGAAACAAAATATTAATATAAAGGCAGCATTTATACATATAATTGGTGATTTAATACAAAGTATTGGTGTACTAATTGCAGCATTGATTATTAAATTTACTGGATGGGAGATAGCTGATCCAATATGTACATTTGTTTTTTCTATTATTGTCTTATTCACCAGTATCCCGGTACTTTATGATTTATTTAAAATTGTTATGCAAGGTATATATATATCATTATCATTAATTATCATAATATTTTGTTTATTATTATTTTTATTTTTCAGCTTCACCAAATGATGTTAATACTTCCAAAGTAACAGCTGATTTATTAAATATTCTTGATGTGGAATCTGTTCATGATTTACGAATATATAATTTATCGATGAATAGAACAATAGCAACAGTCCACATTGTTCCTACAAAATTATCATCATACAATTTTATACAAAAGGAAGCTTTTAGAATTTTACGAGAGAAACATAGGATTGCTGATATTACAATTCAAATTGATGAATCTGAAAGAGTTGACAAAGCTTGTGAACTTTGTTATGATCCATCATTTTAATTTATTCAAGTCTATAAATATGAAAAAAAACTAGTAATTTTTTGTTATGGATTGAACAATCTACAGATGTAATAGTTTGTACTTAAGAAGAAGGAAGTAACAATTTTATTTAATATCGGGTGTTTTTAGAAGAAAAAAATAAAATAAACCATTACATAAGAACGTAAATTTTTTGTATTTTGTATTAGTTATTGTTATTCTTGTAAATATATTTTTATCAATAACAAAAAAATTGTTTTCAATTGTATAAATATTAATCATTTGAAAATAGATAATTTATATATATCTTATTTTGTTGTTTTTTGATAATATTTTGATAAATAGTTATACCATAAATATATATTATATGAGTAATATTGAATGGATAGATTTATTGAAAAAATCGTCATAAAAATTAATGTAAATGATAAGGAAATTATATGACTTTGATAACTATTTCTTGTGCAACATATTATTAAGTTATAATCAAGAAGTATCGTAAAATTATCACTTGATATTGGGAGTTTTTAAAAATTGATAAAGAAATATATATGATTTTTAATAATAGAATTATAAAAATTTAGGGGTTAGAAAATCATTTATTTTTGATTTTAATAAATTCGAAGTGATCACATACTTCAAATATTTTATTATTTAAATTGTTTTTAAAATTACTATAGTTTAAGGAAGGAAATGTTTAACATTAAAGATTATAATTTATTGAAACAATCATTTATATATATATGTATATATAAAATTATTATAATATTTTAAATTGTTAAAACAAAATTTCATTTACATTTTATGACTAATTCATTTTATTATCAGTTCAAAGTTTATAAAGTCAAATAATCTTTGAAATGTCTTTGAAAAAAAATTTTTCATATCTGATATAATGAATATGATATTTTTACACTCAAAGATCAAAGTTTTATTTTTATTACAACAAATAATTTTTATTCTCTCATATTTTGTATCAAATTTGCATTTGTCTCAAATCGTTTAATAAACTTCTATTGATTATCATTAAATATAAAGGGTCAATGTTAAAATTAAAAACAATATACCACCAATAAATTCTAAATTATTTATTTACTACACTTTTAATATTTATTTCTTATACTTTTCAAATTGATAAATTACTTATAAAATACTAAAATATTCTTTTATACTAGTTGTTTTTGTTAAATAAATTCATCACATCTTATCAAACATTAAAACATACCGTGTTACAAAAAATATGTATATAATACTTTTAATTAGGTAATTAATAATATTATTATTCATCCACGGTATTGGAGATATAAAAAGGTACAAATGTGTAATAAAGTATTATTATTAACTTTTAAATCACTCTCGGTATCACCATAATTCTTATAATATTTCTATATATATATTTAATAATGATATATCTTTTTTTATTATTATCATAAGTAATAAGATAGCTTTTTGTTATCATCACATACGAGAAGTGTTTGTAAGAATTTATTTTTATTAGAAGTTAACTTTACCTTAATATTTATTCCTTCCTTTATAACATAAATCAAAAGTCACTAAAATTATATCACACAGTACAATCTCTTTTGTCCAATTTGACTTTAACTAACATTTTCATATATATATATAACAATCTATTTTAAACGAAAATTTATACACATTTTTTATTAATTACAAATATATAATATCACTTATATAATGAATTATATTAAGAAATTTAATTCTACAAATTTGATATGGCTTACTTATAGTAAAAAGAGTATAATAAGATTACTATCAACAACAAAAAGGATGTCATTTATTGCTGCTATTGATCAAGGAACATCAAGTTCAAGATTTTTAATATTTGAGACTAATAAAGGTACTCTAATTGCTGATCATCAAATTCCCGTCCAACAGTTATCACCTCAGACCGGGTATGTTGAGATGTGCCCAATTGAAATATATGATACAGTTATTCAATGTATAGAGGAGTGTTGTAACAAGTTTATTAAACTTGGTCATGACATTAATGATATTAAAGCAATTGGTTTGGCTAATCAAAGGGAGACAACTATTGTTTGGGATAAAATTAGTGGTAAACCACTATGTAATGCTATTGTATGGTTGGATACAAGGACATCTTTTCTGGCTAGTAAATTTATTAATAAAACACCAAATAAGGATAAAGATTTTTTTAAATCTAAAACTGGACTTCCAATACATCCTTACTTTTCAGCTTTAAAATTAAGATGGCTAATTGACAATGTTGATGATGTTAAAAAATCATATGATAATGATACATTGTTAATGGGAACAGTTGATTCATGGTTAATATGGAAATTAACTGGGACTCATGCTACTGATGTGACAAATGCTAGTAGAACGTTGTTATTAGATTTAGGTAAAAGGAAATGGTCTGATGAATTGACGTCTTTCTTTAATATTAAACAATCTATCTTACCTGATATCAGGTCATCAGCTGAATCTTTTGGTACCATTAAATCAGGTACATTAAAAGGCAAACATATAACAGGAGTTGTTGGTGATCAGCAAGCTGCTATGATAGGACATAATTGTTTAAATGTAGGTGATTGTAAAAGCACATATGGCACTGGTACTTTTTTACTATGTAATATAGGGCACACTCCTGTTGTTTCAAATTATGGATTAATAACTACAGTTGGTTATCAATTTGGTGCAAATGATTCTATGGTTTATGCACTGGAAGGTTCAGGATCGATTGGTGGTAATGTAATCAGATTTTTAAGAGATAATCTAGGTTTTATAAGTACTGTTAGAGAATGTGAAGAGTTAGCTAATACAGTTGAACATACTGATAATGTATATTTTGTTCCATGCTTTTCTGGTCTATACACTCCATACTGGGATTCAACAGCTCGTGGTATTATTTGTGGATTAACACAATCAACAACGAAAGCACATATTACTAGAGCTGCATTAAAAGGTGTTGCTTTCCAGACACAGGAAATGATTTCAGCTATAGAGAATGATTTTAAAGATGTTAATATAAAAAAATTACGTATTGACGGTGGGATGACGTCAAATAAAACATTTGTACAGATGCAAGCTGATATTGCTGGAAAAGAGATTGATTGCCCGGAGATGGCTGAGATATCAGGATTTGGAGCTGCTATTACTGCTGCTATAGGTGCAAATATTATTAATGTAGAAGATTATAAGAAATTTACCCATCCATCTATTAATCACTTTAAACCACTAATTAATGAAGATGATCGAATATGTGAAAATAAGAAATGGAAGAGTGCTGTTGATAGAGCCCGTGATTGGGCATAAGTATATAATTTTAATTATATGTAATTATTAAATTTACACCTTTTTGGGACTTTGATATTATATATGTTACTTTCAAATATTCATTTAATGTAATAAATTTAAAAAGTATAAATAAAAAATATAAATTTGAGTTAATATTTATTTATCGATAAAGGTTAAATATACTTTTAATGTTGTTTTCTTAAGTACAATTAAATTTTAATCATTTTTAAAATACAAAATGATATTTATTGATAAGCTTAACCACTATAATTTTCTTTTTTTTTAAAAAAAATAACATTAATGAACCCTAAAGAGGATTACACAAAAAGAAAAATAAATATAAAAATTCCAATTACCTTTATCTATCATAAAAATTGATCATCATTGTAAATAACAAAAAAAAATTGCTAATGCTTATTAAAATGAAATAAAAATACAATTACAACATTTATAATCACTTTCAACACTGAAAACGATCCCCAGATCATAGTGCAAAATCCCGGATATAATAAAAGAAAATATAAAAATGAAATTTTGTAAGCAGACCAGTTTTATCTTTTTTATTATTATTTTATAATAATATATCAATTATTTTTAATTTTTTTCTCCCAATTACAATATATGCATTAACAAAATACAATTATTATTTCCATTTATAATCATAATAATAATACAAAAAAATTATCAAACATATAATAAAACTTTTTTAATTTTAAATATCATTACTATTTTTTCAAATTTTAAGTAGTATATTATATCATATTTTGTAGTATTTTTGTTGTAATAATCGGCAAGGTCGAGTATGTTGTTGAAAAAGATATCCCTATATTAATAAAATGTTAATTTATAATTCTATTCCTTTAACATTAAAACTTTAAAATTTTTGCTTTATATACCTATTATTTGGTATAACTTTTATTAATTGAAGATAGTATTTCAAATTATATTTGACTCTTTCAAAAGGCTCATACTATTTAAACAAAGAATATTATCAAAATTTAATATGATTTTTAATAATTCTTATATTTCATAAACTTTAAAAGTTAATCCCATATAAAATTTATATAGGTAAATGTGATTCCTCTCTTAAAATGAAATCTATGACCTCTTAATACTATTAATAACCTTTTTTTTTTCTACTTTTACTTTAATTAATTATTTGAAAAATTGTCATTCTTCTATTTATATGTGTATATAAATTTTAAAGACAATAAAAATCATTATTCATCTCCCTCTATGAACATCAATTATTTGAAGAAGAAAAAAATAAAATTTTATTCCACTTCTTTTGACATATGTTTGTTTAATTATCCATAGTTTTATTTTGTAATATTAAGAACATTTTTACATCATGTTCTTCTTCATAGTCACGTAATTTCACTTATTTATAAATAATTATTTTTTCTCCATTTATTTTCAACCTATAGAAAATATATGTATATATATTATATTTTTGTTTTTCAATTTTTATAATTGTTATTTGGCAAAAGGTACTTCTTTAATATACATATTAATAATAACAAAAACTTAATTTTTTTTTTAAATATAACACAAATTTCTTATTTATTATTATTTAAAAACATTTTTTTGAACACTTTATCGAAAGTTAACAGTTCCTAAATACATATATATTTTTAAATATAAACCTAATAAAACTGGAACTCAAAATATAAATATATCAATTTCCTTCAAATTATATTACTTATATAATGTTCTCGAAATTTTGGGAGAATAATATATCATAATACGTATTAAAGATGTAATATATATATATTATAAGCAAATATAATAATATCTATTACAAAATCTTAAAAGAACTTACTAGAAGTATAATTTTTTCACCACCTTCTATTATATACCCTACAAAATTGTATTGTATTTTTAATAAGCTATTGTAAATAACAATAATTCTAGACATTTTATACCTTTATTATTAACATTATTTAGTATAAAATAAATAACTACTTATTTACTTTAATTATTACTATATTTTTATATAAATAACTATATCTTTTAAACTTCAATATCTCTTTTCTTAAAAATAATTTCTATCACCAACCTGTCAATTAAATATGTTTCTTCATCTTTGTATTAATAAATAAAATTAATCAAGAAAAAAAGATTTTCCATTAATTTTAAGAACATCTTTTTTTATATAAAAATCCATTTTATTATTAAAAATAACTTATAATGGAGTTTGTGATTTATATTAAATCTGGAACTGATTAATCAATCGTACAATAATATGTACTTCTCCATTTATATATCCATTAAAATATGTATAATCATAAAATTGTACAAAAAAATTTATTTTTTCATACATCTTTATATATATAAAGACATTCCATTATCAAATAAAAGTTTTATCTTTTATAAATTTATTTTAATTTAACTAAATCAAAAATGTTTCTAACATCCCTAAAATTTATTTTTCTTTTAAAAAAAATTTTTTTTTTTAACTTATCAATTATTGTTGCATTTCTAAAATTTATTGTCCTTTAAACATTTAAAAAATAGACGTTATTTTGTGTGCCTTAACATCAATAAAATTTATTTTATTATGAATTTTTTTATTACATCTTTCTAATTCTTTCTCTTTACATTAGTTTAAACATTTTTTAAAATTAAAATATATAATCAAGACAACTTAAAGGACTACATTTTTATTAATATAAACATATATCCTAATAATACATATATTTTATACATTTTAACCACAATAATAATAACACAAAAATACTAATATATAAGAACTTTTTAATCCTCTTTTCCTTCTTCCACTACTATATATCAACCATCTGGCAACAAAAGATAAGATTAAAAAGTTTTGCAGTAAAAATTTATAACAATACTTGATTTAAAATCTCATTATCTTAAATACTAAACATTAATTTTAATTAAACTTTATTAATAATAACTTTGATCACTTACTTCTTTCATCATCATTATATTAAAATAAATTAAATTTTACGCTTAAATTTTGTAACTTTTTCATTAACAAAACTTGATAAAGAATAGTAAAAAGAAGATATTTTGTTTTAAAAGTTTTTATTACTCAAATTATAAAAGATTCTAATATATACATATATTATAATAACATTATATTTTTATTTAATAATTGTTTCTAGTTATATTTTATTACATCATCATTTATCATTTCAAGTTTAAAGGAACATTAAAAATTTTTGTTTAAAAAAATATTAATTAAAGCTTATCTAAATATAGGTATAACATTAGAATTAAAATTATTTTTTAAATATTTAAAATTACTTTATTACTGTATAAAGTATATTTATTTATTGTTATTAACGGCACAAACAATCTAAAAAGTTACTAACCTTGAAATTTTACCTTCTACTAGGTTTTGATTTAATTATTATTTATTATAAATGTATTATTATTATAATGATCAAAAAAGATTATTATGGTCATGCCTAACACAAAAGATAAATTATTATATACAATAATTATATACATATCATATCTATGATTCTTATTAACTCATAATATGTTCAAATATTTTAACCTTTAACTACTATGATCATATTCATTCACCACATAAAACCTTATACTTTTTAAAAAACAAATATTTATATATAAAAAAAAAGATAAAACTTTATCTTGACAAAACTATTCCTCGCTTCATCAATCATCTTCAAAATGAAAGCATCATTACACATTGATGTATCATTTCTTTAAACTTTTAAAACCTAAAAATACATTTTACAACGGCATTCCTCTTCTTCTACAATATAAACCCTTCATTTCATCTATTTATATCTTTTTCGGTATTATTCTTTTTAAAAACTTTCTTTACCTTAAAATAAACTTGACATGTTTTAGATTTATTTACTACTATCTTAAAGCATTTATATTACTCTCCTCTGGAAGGAAAGATTATAAATCAACATTCTCAGTATGACATCATTCATTCCTTCAAGATTCGATGTCTATCTTTTATTGCAAACAGTCTTAATTTTTAGTGTTTATTTTTGTTATTATTGTATACAAAATTTTTTTAAAACTTCCTTTTATATATTAATCTCTTTCTATTATTTATATTCTTTTTTTTACTAATAATGCTTCTCCTCATTTTCAATAAAAAAAATAACAATAGAATATTGTATCATTTATATAAAAATTTTTCTCATTCCTTTAAAATAAATAGTTTTAGGGTATAAAATATAGAATTGTATTTCTTAGTATTTTAACATAAAGCATTCTTATAATTCAATCTGTTTTAAAATGCTTTAAAACTTTTTTTTGATATCTCTTCATGTCAGAACAATATTCTACACTTTTTTTTATTAGTAATAAATTTGTAAACATTTAATTAATATATTTCTATACATTTTAAAACATTTATATTACGATCATTTATTTTAACACATTCTTTGATCTTACAAATCATTACTATTTTCTTATTCTTTTTTATTTATTTATTCATATTAATACTACTATAATATATATTTTTTTTTTCAGATAATAATGTTAAAATTTCAAGTACCACCAAAACAAAATATTACATATACTGGAGCTAATCCATCCACAAGTGATAATAATAATCTTCATAAAACAATTATATCTATAAATCCTGAACCTAAATATTATAGTGATACTAAAAGTATCCAATCATTTAACTCCACAAATAGTTCAAACTTTTCTTCATCATCTGGAAAAGTTTCCGATATCATTAATCAACACAACAGAGCAACCTCATTATCATCTCTTAGTTCTATTGACAGTTCCGATACCGGAGAATGGGTATGTTTTTTTTTTCTCAACAAAAAAAAAATATTAAAATTATTTTAAGGGTCATTTAAAAATATATACAAGGCATATCAAATCAGATACAGATTACAAGACAATAAAAATATCTACACATACAACAACAAAACAAGTAATAGAAACAATATTATCAAAATTTCGCCTTACCACAAAAGATCCCAATTTGTATTGTCTAATTATGGAGATAAAAACATTACAATATGGGAAAATAATAACAACACCATTAATCCTAGAATATAATTCAAAACCATTGTCATTACAAAGATTACAAACATCTGAGATGTGTTCATTTTATATGACAACGGATACCAATGGAATTTTAGTCAGAATATTTGACTATGAAATTAATATAGAAAGTAACTATAAATCGTTGTTGTTGTCAAAAAAAACAACTTGTAGTGAAACTTTATCATTACTATTTCAAATATTAAGAATTGACCATAATAAGGCATCATATAAATTGTTGGTCGTTGATCGAGCTGAAGAAGCTGAGATACCAACTGACGTTTGTATTGGATATTTGTATAATAGTTTACAATCAAATCAAAAAATAATTATTAGGAGATATTAAATAATTTTGGCTTTATATTTTTCATGTCCTCCCGTGATTGTCACTTTATATTTTGTATAATATTTAATAAATGAATTTACTTCTTTACAATAATAATAAAAATACAATAAATAAAAATTAAAAAAAAAATAATAATAATTAGTCATCATTTAAACATGAACCGACAACATCTTTAAGAAAATTAAAATTATTATTAACAGAGATTGTATAAAGAATTTTAAGATTACTCATAATTTCANTCCTATTGATGATAAAACTATACTTATTACTACATCCACATTTATCACTAAAATTGTTATTTCTTATACCTTTACATTTAACACATTGTAGATCTTGCATTGTGTAGGCAATAATAATTTTATGAACCCTCTGTAATAATAACTGTTCAAGAACATTCTTATCATATGGTTTGTTACATCGACAACAAACAAATTCACCAACACCATTACTTTTTGTATTGATCATACAAATATCCAATTCACTATTTTCATTACAATATTGACAAATCAAATGATCAATCACACAGGAAAACTTCACACCTCTCCAGTAAGCTCTTTCACTATACTTATCAACATTCATCATTACCATTACTTGTGAACGAATCTCTTCAACTTCATCAACAATTCCTGGATCTAGTGAAAGTATTTTAATAAAACAATTCACCATCTCCAATGGTACATTATATTCTATATCTTCTGCCATAAATAAGGCTGGTAAATCTTCTGGTACATCTGCATCACGGTACCTTTTTATGTTTCTTTCTGTTATCTTGAATAATTTATCACAAACATCCGTTAATATTTGATTTTTACGAAATTCTAAAAATTTTTTTTTACCCTTATTTCCTTCTACACGATAGTAATCAGCCAATACCTGCATATAACCACCAATAAAACTATTGAAAGCTTCTCTACTTGGTTCATCAGGAAAATATGAACTCATTGCCCAGTTAAACAATAATTCATCATCATCATTTGTCTTCCCAATATTCATTGAGGCATAATTTGATGGATCTATCCATATAAAAATATCCCAATAATTAGAGATGGTGAATGTTATTACAGAAAACAAAGGATTTAAACTTAATGTAGTTATCATACTATTAACAAATCCTTTTGCCGCATCAACGCATTCTTTTTCCGTACTTAAAACTAATCTTGAATATGAACAATGTATAACATCACCACCCATCCTTGAAATTTCTGTTACCAATAAGAAACATAACTTTTTCATTAATATTGTTACAGCCTTTGATATTGCCGGATCATACATCATTGCTCTAGGTGATCTTAACCATCTATGAATATTTGTAATAACCACATCCGCCAATGAATTATCATTATTTTTGATATCTGTTGCACATTCTGTCAACATGTCCTTTAGTACATTAACTGCTTTACTTGCTGCAGCTGCTTCATCCATCGCCGAGAACCATGTTTCTTTACCAAATATTTTATCTTTAGGTAATTCTGTTCCACCAACAAAACCAAGAGAATGATTTGTACCTTCTGCTTCAGCAATCCTCTGTGAATGTAACAAAGCACATACAGCAAGACAACCAATATTGATATCAACGACAATTTTACCACATTTAAAATCCTCCTTATTAACGATAAATGAATGATGTGTCCGGAAAGACACAGAATCCCAATCATTAGTAATTCTAAAATCTTCTGAATCTTTACCACCCAAATCAGGTTCTGGTCCTGCTGTTGCCCAAAGGATAAAATTTTCCCTCTGTAAACATCTTGCATAAAATATATCTGCAGCAAACATTGAAAAATCTTCCTGTAAATTTCCTATTGGTACATTTACATATGAAGCTTGTGTTATCAATTCTTGTAAAATAATATGAGCAAAAAGAAAATGTTTACACACTCTATTAATTATAGTATTTTGCCAACCTAATGAGGTTATGATATCAGTTGTTTCAGTAACATGAAGTTTAACATGTGGAAAATGATGTAAAACTGGAAAAGTATCCGTAAGATACTTTCTCGTATTCAATGATTCCACAAGTAATAAATATGGTTGAGATTCATTTATTCCAAATTGTTTATACATATGTTTCATAGTTGAAGCAACAGTCTTAAAGTCACGACATTGTTGAAGTTCAATATTTATTTTTGAATACAAATCTTTATTAAAATACTCTTCCTCCTGATTTTGAAGAAAATGTTCCAATTCATCCCTGAATGCATTAGTTTGACCATTAATTTCGAGATTTCTTTTAGTTACAATAAATACTTTACCAATCCCATGATGTGGAGATATAAATGCTACAATTGATACTGATCCAGAGGTATAATCATAAAAAAATACATTTTTAAAGTCTTTATTATTTAAATATGTATTTCTTTCACTTACAGTGATCATTTGTAACTCATCCATATTATACGTGTCAGTACTCGATGCTCTCATACTTTTAATTTTGGCTAAACATCCCATTGAAATAATAGTTTTGAAATCTAATGGAATTTGTGTTTCATAAATACCTTCAATCTTCTTCTCACACAATTGCATATGTAAGTCCCTAAGCTTAGATGAAAAACTAGATTCTTCAACTTTGTACTCATACAAATTTAACAAAGGCTTTGATCTTGGTAGAATTTTTTTAACAGAGATCCCATTTTCTTTTGTATGATATTGATTTACATAAAATACCCTAGGTACATGAACTGTAAATTTCTTCATTATATTTCCAACAATTGCATATACAGTAAATATTCCAGCTGTATCAGTTGTAGATATTTCGATTATTTCCCAATTTTTTTTCAAAAATTCATTCTTACTACATATCACCATTTGTTCCAATCTTGTTAATTGCCTATTTACATTGCCTAAATTTCCTTCATTTAAAAGTTTCCTCTTCCTTTCAGCAATTTCCTTCCTTAGTTTCCTCCATTTAGTTTTCTGGTAATTAATCTAAAAATTTAAATAAATAAAATATTATGAATATGTATTATGGAATAATATACAAATTTGATAAATATAAATTTAATCGTTTTACCCTGAATTGATCAGATCAATTTTTTTCTAAATTTATCTCTTTACCCTTTACAATGGCTCAATCAGTTCCACCAGGTGATATCAATACTCAACCAGGATCAAAGATTGTTTTCAACGCTCCATACGATGACAAACATACTTATCACATCAAAATCACCAATGCTGGTGGTCGTCGTATCGGATGGGCAATCAAAACAACCAACATGAAAAGACTTGGAGTAGATCCACCAAGTGGTGTACTTGATCCAAAAGAAAATGTTCTTATGGCTGTCTCATGTGATTCATTCAACTATGGACAAGAAGATACAAATAATGATCGTATCACAATTGAATGGACTAATACACCTGATGGTGCTGCTAAAACCTTCAGACGTGAATGGTTCCAAGGGGACGGTATGGTCCGCAGAAAGAACCTTCCAATCGAATACAATCCATAAAGGGTCATCCATTTCTTTACCATCTCTCCAAGTACATCTCCCACCGTAAACACAAACAAATATTAGGATTATTATTTATATAATGCATCCCATTTTATTTTATTTGTGATGATATAAATAAAGTATGTTTAAAAATAATTTATTTTGTTTTTTTTTCAAATTTTTTAAACTTACCCATGCAACAAATCCATCTTTTTTAATGGTTTTCACCACATCTTCTGTTATCTTTGTCTTCTTATTTATAGACCCTTCTTCTTCTAATTCTTTTTCTACCATAATACTTCTGTTTCTTTTTCTACTGACTTCTAAAACTTCATTTTTTTTATTGACATTACAACCAATAATTTCAATATCATTATTAACAACTTTAGGAATTTTCTTAAAAATACTTGTAATCTTGGGTTGATTCCTTTGAAATTGTTTCTCCTTCTTAATATTATCTAACCACTCAGGATGTGGTAATCTTGGTATAGGATTAGAAACTCCTTGTAACGCAGCTGGAATTGTTATAATTTTTTGCATAGTATTACCAACTCTTTCAATATAATAAGCCCAATCAATTATATTCCTAATATTAACAGTTTCCTCTGTTATTGTCATATCCTTAGTCCATTTTCGCAAATATTTAGCTTGAGTTGCAAAATTTGTCTGAAATATAGCAAGTGGTATGGCTCTTTCCGTAACTGGAGCGTCTAAAGGTTTCTGTGATATAATAAATTTACATGCCAAACCAGCATCTTTAACCATATTATCACCTAGAAATTGTGCCATTCTTTTCGCTGTTGTTATTGAAGTACTTTTTTGTCCTTCATACTCTGAAAGTTTTCTTGACATACTACGATTCTCAGAAATAAGATCAAATAATTGTTTATCGCTCATATCTACACCCTTAGAATATAATACATCCAACCAATAATCAGCTTCTTTTGCTACAAATTTATAGCATTCTTCTAATGTAGTACCTTTTAAAAATAACTTAAAAACATTTTCTTGAAATAACTTTATCATGTTAAGTTCACCCCTTCTTTTCAATTCGAAACCTTTCAATTCTGATAATGAACCATCAAAATTGAATACAGCATATCTTTTCTTCAATTTTTTACCTTCTTCTTTTGATGCTGGTAAAATCATTGCTAAATATGGACCATCAACTTCAAAAAAAATTGAATTTTCACTCTTTATTTCCACACTTCCATCTGGGTTGACAATATGATATTGATGATTTGTAAATTTATCTTTTACTAATGCATTTAACATACTACCAGCATAACTAATAGTGATTTTATCTTTCTTTAAACCTTTTAAGTTAAATGTTATATCTTCTGGTAAACTTGATGGTAACATACACCAGATACCATCTGTATCCAATTCTAATGGTCTACCAATTTGTTCAACTAATTTTCTTGCTTCTTGAATTATATTTGCACCCGTATGACATACAATACCAGCCATCTCCATTGAAAACCATCTTGAACCACGTCTCATAGCATAACCATAAAATGAATTAAGAATACATTTGTGAGCTAATTGTAATGATTCATACAAAATAACTCTTGATTGTCCTTGTCTAATTCCATTTAAATCATCTGGAGCTGTTTTATTCAGTTCGCCTTTAGCTTTCTTCAATTGTTCTTTATATTCATAACGCCGATCACGAAATGCTTTTACTGTATCAACAAAAAAACCATGTTCTCTTTCACATACTCTTGTTGTTCTTATTTCAGTTCTTGTAACATGATTTTTACCATAAGCTCTTCTAGAAAAATCTTGTACTCTTTTCTTTTCCAATTTTACTCTTTCTTCTTTAGGTAATTCATGAAAAGATACAGGAGGTTTACCAAACTTTTCTGTCTCTAATTGTTGAATAATTCTATCATATTCTGTCCTTGTACAAGGCATCAATTCACCTCTCCATACCCAATTCATATCTCTTTTACATTTAGCATCCAACGTATTGTGTGAACAAGCCATACAATCTTCTTCTGTTACAATTGCTGGAGGTTGAAGTCTGTTTGTCAAAATAATATTAGGATACATAGCCCCAACATCTAGATGGTAAATCTTAGGATATTCAAATACATTTGGTGTATCTCTTAATGATGCAAGCTTATCTTCAGCTTCTTTACATTTTTCATCAAAATCAACCACATTTTCCAAGTCAATATCATTTTCAACTTTTAAAGCAAATTGCATTGTTTCTTTTACTTGTTTTCGTAACGTTTCTAAAGCTTCTGGTATTAAACAAAATGTTGTTTTAATATCTGCACGAAATACCCCTGATTCTAATGCTTCTACTCTACCACCAACGTATGTTTCACTTTCAATAACTCTATTATCTGTTGTTATCTTACGAGCACCATCAACTAATTTGTTTGGAAAAATAATGTTATTATGGAATGCTTCAACCATTAATAATGCTTCACATAAAGTACCGGAACCTTTTCTTAAGACATCGTCACCACCCAGTGGAATAATTGTACATAAAGCAAAAATAAACGGATGTACATATTTCATGTAAAGATAATATGTTGCCACAGCATCGGAAACGGAATAATTTGCCAATACTTGTGGTTTATCTGTAGCCATTTTAACCATTAATTCTGGATCTAATTCAATTGGTTCATAACCTAATTTCGCTTTTGTGCATGCTTTTAAATTTTGTGAACCCATTGGTAAATATGAATCTCTTTGTACCCATCTAAAAGCATCCATATGCAAACAATTATCTGATTTATACTCATTTTGACTATCTTTAGCAAAACCAATCATTTCATACATATCCAATTTATATTTCTTGGCTCTATCATCAACAAATGGCCAATCAAAAAAATCTCCGTTATATGTTACAATTATAGATGGTCTTGATGCAACAATGTGATCAAAAAATCTTAAGAGTAGTGCTCTTTCATCTTCTTCATTAAATATTGTAAAATTACCAGAAAACTCTGGTTTTGGAGAATACGAAAAATCATGAATATCATTAGCCACAATATTTCTGTTAACAATTAAATAACCTTCACCATCTATCATGTATGAAATCATCATAATTTGATCATGATCAGAATCTGGAAATTTCAATGGCATCTTTGTAGTTTCAATATCAAAAGCCAATACAACAGGTTCAGCAGGTTCAATTCTATCATAATTTCTTACTATAGATGGTAATCTATTCTTATTTCTCCCAACAACTTTATACCATAAGCCAACAAAAATCTTCTCATCAATTGAAACTCTCATGTGATACGGAATATCATATTCTCTAATATCAATAATCATATCTTGTGCATCCCCAATTTCATGTATACTACTACCACCAAGATGCCTATAAAAAACATTAAAATTTTATCACCCATACTTAAGTACTTACTTTGATAGAAGTGTCTTATAATCACTCTCGGAAGCAATTCTTCTTTTATTTTTATCAATAATAGGCATTAAATCCTTCTTAACTCTTTGTAATTCGGTAGTACTTGGAAAACTTAATTTCAAATATTTACTCTTAATACCACTTAAATGATTCTTCAAATCCAAGTTTTCCTTCTCAATATACTCAATGTGGATAAATTCATTGTACTTCTTCTCCAGATATCCTCCAACACCACATTCATAATTTTCAATTGTTGACACAAGGAAATATGGGCGGTAGGGGTAGGATATTTTAAATCTTTCACCACATTCTTCCAAAAAGTAATAATCCACACATGATAAGATATCTTTTGTTGTCTCATCAATCATTTCAGAGGTTTGAACATTTAATAGCCAAGCATCCTTAACTTGTGAATCAGTATACACTTGATAACCATATTTTGCATCAATGTCATTCCTTTGACATATTCTATCTCTCCTTTGGTTGTAACTTCTGTCACTAAAATTTTTTTATTCAATTAAGTTGATATAAAAAAATGCTTACTTATCACGTCCTTTATTGTTATCACTTGGATTATCCATCGTTCAGAAATTTTCAAGATTAAATTACTAGTGGTAAAAGGATATTCCAAAAATATAATAGGTATAAAAATAAAACACCTTGTTAAACGTAGCGCCAATATATTTTTCTCAAAAAGAATATTTTTTGTTGAATAGTGTCTAATCTCTCACAACTAAAAGTTGTCACTTAAAGGTATGCTATATAACATGATATAACCCTTTAGTTATTGATCTCAAGATTTATGGTTAATTGAATACTATAGGNTTTTATTAATTAAATTAGTTTTTTTTGATAACAAGGAGTAAAATTATTATAACAAGATAATGCTTGGGAAAACGTCACGTATTTCTTTTTTACAAATTATTTCAAGTATCTTTTCTTAGAGTTATGCTTCAACGGGTTATTGGTAGTACAATTAGGACTGTTAATATTTTTACACTTCGTATGTTATCATCCAATAGGTAACAAAAAATTTACTATTACTAATTAATTATTTTAGCGATGGTATAAAGGTTGTCTTTAAAACAGTAGATAATGAATATTCAGCAAAGGGAAATTTAGGAGAATCATTACTGGATGTAGTAATTAATAACGACGTACCATTAGATGGATTTGGTGCATGTGAAGGAACGATAGCTTGTTGTTCATGTCATGTTATTTTGGAAAAGGAACACTATGATAGATTGGCGAAGCCAAACGAAGATGAAATGGACATGCTAGATTTAGCTCCACAGTTGGAAGATACATCGAGACTGGGATGTCAAGTTATTTTAAATTCTAATGATAAACCAGAAATTCATGTTCAAGTCCCTGATATGTCAATCGATGTTAGAACACTTTAATGATTGAAAAAAAATTTATTATACATGTAATTTTAGAAAAAAAAAAATTGTTACAACTTTTTATATTGTTTTTTATCCTTTTCTTTGAAATACAAATTGATTGTAATGCATAAATCTATGATCATCATGATATCTGGCATCAGACATTCCTTGAGGAGTCATAGTTGATGCGGAAACAAATTTAAAACCATTCATCATTAAGCAATCAAAGGCTTGTTCCAGAAATGTATGCTTTAAATAATATCTGGAAGTGTAATTTTCTTCACCCATTCCACCACCATATCTAGTTTCATTTAATGTATCACCAAAAACTTCTCTACAAATATTAGTTCTACCACTAACTAATATTCTCATAATTTTTCTAAAATTGACATCACAAGATAATCCTTGTTTACCAAACATTAATGTGCCATGATAAGCAACGGTAATTGTATTGATAGTTGAATTTTGTTTTAATACATTTTCATTAATATTTTCTAGCTTCCAATATAATGTTTCTTCTTTTAACTTATTCCAATTATCAAAATTATCTGGTGCAATTATTTTTAATTGTGGATGGCGTAAAGCATTAATTATTAATAACATTATATTTGGATCACGATCTATAAATATTTTTTCACTTCCTGTTTGTTTTACTATTTCTGATAGTAATGATTTTGGTTCTCTATCAAATATTTGTCTCATGCATGTCACCTCACGACCTGATATATCCATTGTTATTATGGGACTTTTTCCTGTCATTTTTATTTTTTATATATATGTGGTCTCTATCCTTTTATGATAGACAAAAATAAATAATAATTATAATAATTTCTAAAAATTTTAAAGAATAATTAAAATATCCATAATAAAAAAAATCNAAAAAAAAGTTATAAAAACGTATTTATAATAGGCACATAAATAGAAGAATGCCAAAAATCCTCCAAATATAATACATCTTCTTATATATATATATGTAATTCAAAAACTTTTTAAAATTAAATATTAAAAATTTTGAAGTGTAAAATTTATTTGTAATAAACAAATAAAATATTTGTTAAAATATTATATTCACAAATTCAAAAGTTTTTCAACTAGGCCCAACGAGTTATAAAAATATTTTAATATTTGTTATTAACCTATTATTGTTTTATAAGATGAGTATTATTTTATTAAAAGATAAATATTTTATCAAAAATATATACAAATGTCATAAAAATGTGGTTATGAAAAAAAATAATTTATATTCATATTTCTCTTATTAAAGTAATAAAAATTTACCATGAGGAGGCTACTTAATCACAGAGTGTAGATATAAGTTGTAAGATTAAAAAATAGGGGAAGGGATATGAGTGTTGGAGGAAGTAAATATAAATTTTTCTTTGTAATGTTGATAATAATAAATTAAAATTACAATGAGGGTGATATTTTTTTGTAAATCAAAATAACTTTTCTTTTCAAACATAAGAACATATTGTGGTAAGAAAGTAGAAACAAAAGGCATCTTTAGAAATAAATTTTTTATCTTCTATTATAATTTTTTCCCTTAACATCTACATTCCTTAATCTTCCATCTACATAAGATGGTGGTAACTCTAACAATAATTTCAATGTTTAAATCAAAAAGAAGTTGACATAAAAAGTCTATTGTTAAAGAATATATACTTTCTGCTACAAATAATACTATATAAAATAAAATAAGGAAATAATAAGAAATTTTTTATAATCTCTCTTTATCAATATTTTATTATAATGGTTCCTACAATTAGAATAGTAAATTGAAGATAAAATTTTCATATTTTATTGGTTCTTTATAATAAAAATAATAATATTTTTTCTCTCTCTAAAAGACAACCATTCTTAGAAATCATCTTTAATGATATAAATAAGGGAATCAAAGGTCAAAAGTATAAAAGAAATAGGAGAAGAGAAGGAGATATTAAATACAATATTGTATGTTATTATTTTTAATAATTTTACAAAATATTTTAATAATTTATTTATAAGTGCCTTTAATTAAAATATCTTTCTTTAATTATAACCTCTATATCTTCACCTACACTTTCTCATTATATAAAATTTTAATCAGCACATTATTGTTGTTCTAGCAATTTGTTAAATATGTACAAATTTATTAAAAAGAAGTTAATACAAATATTTTCGTTATATATAGAGAGCGTGATAAGGAGACAATATTTTTATTGAAATAATATTTACATATTTTTTAATGATACAATCTAAAGACAAAGGGAATATATCGAGATTTACTAGAATTATATATTTTAAAATGGTAAAGTTTTGTCTTAAATATTAAAATATGTAATTAACAAAAAAAAANAAAAAAAAACACTTTCATGAATATATGCATTTATACTTTAAAATGATTAATAATATTATGGTTTTTATTATTAACGAGGATATATTATTCTTATACATTTTTAATTAGAAATCTTTTAAAAAATATGATGTTAAATTTTAATAAGGATGATTAGTTTTTATATTATTATACTTATATCTTTGTACATAGATAGAAGATGAATATTTATTAAGAAGATGACATTTAAAAAAAAGAAGATATATACATATAAATGTGATGAAAAATTGTTTTGATAAATTTTGTGTTGCTACAAACTTGAAAAAACAGAATAAAAATAAAGGATATAAAAAGATGCATAAAAAGTTTTTTTCATAATTGTAAAAGGAAATATGTAAAAAGTTTTTCCTTTTAATATAAATATACAGATCTTATAATAAGATAACAATTTTTGTAGATAATTTTATCTATCCTCTAAAGTTTATATGTATCCATTTGTTATTTTAAAAATATTTTAACTAAACATATTGGCACTCCTTTTTTGATTGATGATAGAATAGAGAATTTTAAAAGAATGGAAAGATTTTTTTAGTTAAAGTGATAAATGAGTTATGAAATAAACATTTAAGAAAAAAAAATCAGTATATCTTATGACATATTATTTTATCATTGAATAAATACTTTTAATTGTTAAAATGATATAAATTTATACACAAATAAATATATATAATTTCAATGTTAAGATTATAAGAAAACTTAGGTTATATTTTTAATGATATAATTTGAGGATTAAAAAAGAAATTGTAAAAGTATACATATATTATAAAATATAAATAATTTTGCCTTTTCTTTAACAACAATTTATCTAGAGGAAGACTTTTTCTTCTAGAAAGACCTTCTAATTATATTATGGACTCATATATTATAACCATGTACCAAATTACTATATCATACGAAGAAATATAAGAAGAAGAATGAAAAATTTCTCGTTCTTTTTTGTATTATAAAAAATATTATTTATTTATTCAAAATAATTTATATATCACACAATTCACTTTTAAAAGCATGAAACTTTTTTTCAAATAAAATATTTATATTTATTTGGTTGTGAAAAAAACTAAAGAACTAAAAAATAAAGATTACCATATCATAAATACTTTTAAATAATAATTTTCTATGGTTAGAAATATTAATTATTTTAAAAAAGTATAAGTGTAGATATACTTCCTTTGAAAATAATATACTATTCAAAAATATGAATAATTCTTTAAAAAAGTATTTTAAAATATTAAATGGGGATGTGAGAAATAAAATTTTTTAAAAATATAGTACTAAAGCTACATGTATATTTCTCACTTAAAAAGTGCAAAATTGAAATGATGAAAACAATATTAAATTGCCACCTACAGTACAACATAGATATGGTTTTGGAAATTATGTATAACTTTTCTCTTAATCACATCATTAAGTTCTTTCTTTTATTCTATGAAAACAAAAAAAATAAATAATTATAAAAAATAAATTGTCAAAAAAAGAAATATGTCATTATTTGTAAGAAGAGATAATAGTCAATTAATTATATTTTTATATCATTATTTTTACAAAAACATAATGTACCCTTTTTGTTAATTCATGTGTATATCCTATGGATGTAGTTAAGAAAACTATTACTGATGTAAAAATCTTCTTCGTTATATTATAAATAATTAACTTTCAAGTTAATTTTTTTTAATAATGTACTTTAATCCTTTTTGATTGGGCTAAAAATAGAATTAAATTTTGATTTTAATTAACTATATTTCTCATTTCTTCACAAAAATACTATATAAAAAGAGAATGTCAATGAAAAAACAAATATTTAATAATAAAAAATTCTATTGGAAAATATATGCATTTGTAAAAACAAAAACTAAATTGGCATCCCACATGATGATACATAGAAGTATACACAGAGATACAAAAAGTATATCTACTAACACTTTAATTTATAATTTTCTTTCTATTTATCATGATTTCATGTATCATATAGATATATTTATAAAACATTTTATTAAACAAATAATAAAAAATGTTATAAATTATTCAACTATTATTCCCTTATCTTTCATTACTTTTATCACTTTTACAAATCTTAATTGTTTTAAATAATAATTCATCAAAATAAAAGTAACATTTCTCTATCATAAATAATATAAATAAAAAATTTAATACCATCAAACAATAAAATTTTAAACCATCAATAACTTTTATTTTTAAATAAGTTGAAGGAACAAATGACATTTTAAAACAATAAAAAATTAATAATATTAAAGAAGAGTTATCAAGTTTACAAATAATACTACATTCAATAATAACACTTTTATTTCTCATTAATTTGTGTTTAATAATAAAACTGGCAGTCAAAAAAAAGTTTGTTTAAAAGTAATTAATAATTTTACAAAACATAAGGTTAAATAAAAGTAGCAATAATTTATTTATTATTCTCTTTTATCTAATCAACTCTTTTAAAACATTATTGAAATCTAATTATTTTTTCATTATCATTATAAATAAATCATCTTTCTTCATTTCAAAAAAAACATCTTGTTTGTGGTTTATTAACCTAAAAATTGCAATATTACACATCATAAAATACCTTTCCAACATTAAAAATTTTATCTTTTAAATAATACAAAAAATATTACACTAAAATGTTCATTTTACTTTATTATAATAATAAAATTTAAAATAAAAAAGATAAATATATATATAAAAAAATAATAATACTCTCTGTCAATTTTTTACTTTTATATTTTAAATATTATGATCGAATCTTTGTTAGTCGTTTTCGTTAATTTTTTCTCTCTTCAATATTGTAATATTATTTTTACAAATAATAAAAAGATCATAATTATTTCACTCGTCTTTTGTACAAAATATATAATTTGTTTGGATTTAATTTCTCACTAAAAAAAAATAAAATATATTCTCTTCAAATCCATTATTCATTTTTGGTATTTATAAAATTGCAATAATAAAGAAATATCTTCAAAAATAAAAATGTTACTTAAAAGAAATTAACATTCCTTTTTATCCATGTTTTTTTAATGGCAGTAATGAAAAACAATCATTGTATCCTCATCTTTAGGTATGTTATTCCAAAATAAAACAAATTTGTAAACAAAAAAAATATATATAATTTCTTTCAAATACAATATTTTTGATGTTCTATTTATTTTTCTTAAAAATAATTGTTTCCCACTTCTTCTTTCAAATTTACAATAACCACAAAACTTGATAATAATAGTTTTTTCAACATAAACCTAATTATTTTTGTTCGTATATTTTTATTTATAATTACATTAATATAATTGTTTAACATAAATTTAAATTTGTTGTTAAAACAATACCATTTTTAACTCTACCATGACTAGGCCTTATCAAACTACAACGAGAGAACATCCCTCTGGTAGAAAGGACACGAACTCTTTCACCACTAAAAACAGGCAACATACCATCTTGATTTGCATCAACCAACACATAAGCTGTCTGTTGATTATTGTATACTGTACCACAATTGTCAATATTATGATCACCAACCATTTTAGCTGCACAGGATAATGTTCTCCTTGGTCTTGGCATTAAAACAGGAATTCTAGTTCTTCTAACAACACTACTATCGTTATTAGTTCTAACAATATGAGTTGCTGTCATACTTGTATCATTTAAATTATCTCCCTCCTCATTATTCTTATCACTTTCCTTATTACCATTCTCAATAATTAATCTTGAAGGAACAGAAGAACTTTTAGGTACCCTACTATCAGAAGGTATCTTGGAAGGTCCAACTCTATTACTATTCATAAAAGAATCAGAACAAAAACTTGTAGAAAATTTTTTACTCTCCTCCTTAGCATCAATTACTGATAACCATTCGACTGATTCTATCAACCTCCAAAATAATGATCTATATGCTGTGTTCGCTTTAACCAAAAATGCATCTTTATTATATAACTTAACTAATACATTATCCTTCAAAACAATATAACTAAGCCATCCATCAAGAGATCTTAAACTAAAAAATATTACAAATATATTATTATTATTAATATTCGTATATTTTTAACTTACGATATTAAAGAACAAACAAATGCTTTCACTTTAGATTCCATTGATCGTGAAGAATTGTCTAGTTCAATCATTACATCATATATCTTATTCGTTGCTCTACCTGAAAAAAAAANAATTAAAAAAAAACATACCTGAAGCAGTCAATTTTGTAATAATACTCCAAACATTATTACCATTATCAAGACCATCATTTAATAAATCTTCAATTGCCTTACAAAGTAATTCTGGTGGATTATTTCTAACGATATCAGCAACACCCTCAACAACATTTTCAACCAATTTTCTTTTGATATTGTATATTGGTAGACCAATTATAGATATTTCTTGAGCATGTAACTTCATTTTATGTGTTGATGAAATTAATTTTTTCTCCTTCTTCACACCATCATCATTAAGAACATACTCAGATGTTGTATTTAAATCTTTACAATCACAAGTAATGTTATTACAATTGTTGATAACACATCTACTCCATTGATGAGGATGTAATAATTTTGTTTTTGTATTTTGAATGATATTTCCAAATATATTCAAATCATTATTACTTATCCGTTGAGGCCTTTTTGCTTCTATATTATTTTGTTGACTATTGAGACCTGATGAATTTGATGATGATGGAGATCCTGTTAATAATGAGGTGTTTGATTTGAAAAATGAACATGCATCCACAACATTTTTTGGTAATAAAACAGCTAAGGATGGCCAATCTTCTATATGAGTTGGACCGGTTGAGTTACCCAAGCCGGAATCGGGTGTTTTTTTGTTATTCTCATACATTGTCAAATCTGAATATTCCAACTTGTCCTCACAATCCGAGAGGATTCCTGCTTTTGCCTTCTTTAATATTTCACCGAATGATATTGACGTTTGACAAAAATTTGGAATCTTAAAAATATAAAATCAATAAATAAATATTTTAAAACTTACTTCATGATGAAGAGCAAGAAATTTTAATTCTGGAGCAATAGAATCTTTAGGAACTGAAGAACCACTTTTAGAATTTAAATCAGCAAATGTTCTTTTAGGTTTATTTGGTGGGGCAGTTATTAAAAGATTGTTGGGGGAACGTGAGCCATTAGATAAATTAGAAATTTCTTTTTTTTGCCATCTATCATTACCATTATCATTATTAATATTATTACCACCACCTCTAACTGTATTATTAAAAGCTACTTCATTATCATTAACATCAAAAAACCGACCTGGACCCATAAAAAGACCTTGATTATATTCAAAATCGCTACTCTTACTCTGTCTTTCGCCACCACGTTCCACAAAATTAGCTAACAAACTAGCTGGTCTTTGTTGTTGAAGATTATTTGCTGTAGTAATAGTAGGTATAGGTGATAATGTTATATCTTTATGCGATAATGCTGGCATACTAGTAGTTTTTTCACCACTACCATACACTTTATCACATCCACCAACTCTCTTATCATCTTCATTGGGATCTCTTAATCTACCCCAAGTTGTCATCACATTAGTACTAGAGGTTGAGCCACAACATGTTCCGGTTGTATTTTTACTTGGTGATGAAAATATCCCTGATTGTGTCCATTGTCCACTATCTTCAAACGTTAACTTATAATCATTTTTATTTGTTTCACACCTTGCACGTAATTGTTCCATATCCAAAGAATCTGTACTAATTAATGATGGATCTACATTCATCGAAGAGAATAATGACTGTTCATCCAGGATACTTCTTTCAAAATTTAAATTTGCTATATGTTGATCCATATCTGGTGGCCATTCCATGTCGTTGTGCATTAATTTTAACTCACAAAGTTCTACCATTTTTATTATATTGTTATATTCCCTTTTATATACCAATTAATTATTATTATTAATATTTTTCTTTTCTCACCACCCCTTCTTAAACCAATTTTGGATTAAAATTTGAATTCCACGATTTTAATAGCAATAGTTTAAGTGTTTTTTTTAAATATTAGTGATTAGTAATAATATTTTCCAAATACAATTAAAAAATAATGTATTATTCTGTTTAAAAATCCTCTTCTATATATGTATTCGTGTTAATCTTAAAAATTACAAAATATTTAGGTCTTATTTTTTCAAACAAAGGTAAATAACGATGAATATAATTATATTAGAAGAAATCTTTTCTTCTTTTTTAATGTGAAAATTTTAAATCTTCTTATTTTTTCGTTAAAAAAGGTATATTCAAAAAATTACCTTTTTAACATATATTACTTCATTTAACAAAATGTTTCCTTCTTCAAATATGTCCTCTCCTCTTATGATTAAAAATTTTTTTAATAATAACAACACATAGATACTTGTTTGAGAGAGAGAAATTTACAGATATATAAAAATAAATATATAGAGAGAGTGACAATAAAATGTAATATTAGCAAATTATTGGTTATATAAAAAAAAGAATCTGAAAAAATTTTGCAATGTTAAAGTAAAGTTAAAAGATGGAGAAAAGAAAGATGTAGTTATGATACTTTTTCTATAGTATAATAATAAAAAATAACGAAAGTGAAATGTTTTTTATAAATAGGAAATCGTTATTATTACATTATTATAAAAATATGATGTCGGTTCTTTTTTTTTGTTAGATTGATAATAAAGTATGTGAAAATATGATGTATTGAAGGGTTGAAAAGAGAATAATCATCACCATTTGTTATAATATATAATAACGTAATAGATATATTAAAATGATTGTTATGACGATGAACGATGATAATATCATGTATATTATTTCCAATGTTTGGCAAAAAAAAAATAATATTAGGGGGATAGATATATTTTTGTTAACATCTAATTTAATTAAATGTTCACCAAAAAATATCATCGTCATTGATTAACAGGATATGGAGTAAACTTTTTTTGACACTGTAAACATGAGAATTTAATTAAAAATTTATTCACATAATAAAATGATTACAAAATAAATATTATCATTGATTATGAACAAAAAAGTGACGAAAAGACATATAATTCAAGGTAATGATGTACTTTTTTTTTATTAAATCATACACAATTATATGTTAACAAAAAAATACCTTACTAAGTCAAGGTAATCAAAGATAAAAAAAATTTTACACTATCTCACCTCTATCTAATCACAAATAGATAATTACCTAAAATATATTTTTTCTTCAATATATATTGAAAGGATAAAAAGAGTAGAAGATTCTAATCAGAGTATAATATAAAAAAATAAAATCTTTGACATAAAAATCTAGTATAGTAATAATATATCAAATGGAAAATTATATTTACATTATATCTTTTTAGTATTTTTTTTAAATAAATAATAGTCCACAAATTGAATAAATAATTTCATGTAAATAACTTTCTAATGTTTTAAAATAATTTAACTTTATCATTATATATAATATCTCTTTCAAAGTTTGTATATTATTAAATATAAAATTTTGAGTTTAACTAATTAAATAAATGTGATTTTTGGTGATATATATATAGTTATATAACGAATAATAGACAAATATTATAAATGAAAGAAAATGTTTCATGCTTACGAAAGAGTGACTGTACAAATATAATAAAAATGTTAATATTTTAAAACAAGAATTATTATTGAAAGTATTATACTTTGTTTTATTTAATTAATATGATGTAACTTATATATATTACAATATATTATTAATTAAAATAATTATATAATATTACAAATAAAATGATAATCATTAATAGGATTAAAACGAAAATCAATAAAAATTCTTCAACAATACACAAAAATATTTAGATATATGTATTTGTGTATGTGTATTTTTATGATGAATATTATAAAAATAAAGTCTATTAAAGTAAAATAGTTATTTGGAAGGAAAAAAAAGAAATGAAAAGTATTTAGAAAAACTATTACACATAAAACATCAAGCCAGCTGATGTTAAAATATTTATAAATATGTATGTATGTGTGTGTGTGTGTCCAATTAATAATATAAAAAGGGTTCCCCCTATCTCTCTATTTCTCTAGCTTGTGTGTCCTCTATAAAAACTTTTTCCAAACTGTATAGAATGATAATATTTTGATGGTAGAGAAAGATTATCCTCTGAGGAATATAATATGATCGCATTCACATTTATATGACTTTTCCTTTTCAGAGATATTATTATTATTGTTTTAGGGTATAGAAAAAGGGGTATGACGATAGTTTTGTTAATAATATGTGTGTGGTAAAGTTTGTTCTCCAACCATTGGAATATATACTTTTTAGATTAGATATAGAAAGAGAAGTTAAAATACAAGTCTTCTTAGATATCTCTAACTACTAATGAAAAGATATTATATTATTCAGTTCTCAAGAAAATGTGAATATACTATAAGATGTATAAAGTTAGAAAGTGAAAAACGATATGTTTAAGTTTTAACTAATACATCTTCTTCTTCTCTTTCCTTCAAGAATATAATAATGGAAGAGAAAAGCTGGCAGGAGAGAGAAGAGGTAATGATAAACAGCTGGCACATTTATATATTTGAGAAAAGGATATTTATTATTATATATATGCGCGTATATACCACAAGATGATAATAAAGAAGAGGAAAAATAGGAAATTCTAAAATGATAGTACAACATATTTTGGTAAATATATATATAAGCTTTTACTCTCATTTGGCATATAATATATTTTAAAATGAAAATTTGTGTATTGGATATTTATATATGTTTTAGGAAAGGAGATGTAAAAGAAAGAAAATGCCATAGTCATAAGATTACGACATTTTCTATTAAAATATTTTTTTAACAATTGATAAATTATTTAAATGTTTTCATAAAAACTCCTAATATATTTTTTTTTNTTTTTTTTTAAATTAACAACAATTGATGTGTGAAAATAATAATAAAAAGAGAAACATTAAAAATAATTAATAATAAAATAAAACGAAAAAATCTTCTTTGAATCAAAAAATTGATAAATTGTATCAAGAATTAACATTATTTAGTGTGAAGTAATATATAATAAATTGTTTCAGCACAAAATATAAATACACATATTATCATATATTATTAAACTTAATGCTTCAAATAAAATGAGACTCATTAAAATAAAGATAAACATATTCACATAATAAAGCGGAGATACAAAAAGTTATTAACTTATATCAATCTTTCTTTTAACATATTATAATATTAATAAATGAAGGTGTATAATAAAAATAAACAAAATAACTTTAGAAATTTAAATAACATATTTAAAATAATCTCATTTATCTTTTAAAAAATACTGGATTTTATTTGAATGTATACATACTTTTGTGACAAAAAAAAAGATAATAATAATAAATAATCTTAAAAAGATAATGCCAAATTTTTTTGACAAAAAATTGTTAATATATATTTAAAGCAATTATATCATTACACTTATCTTTTCTTTAACAAAAACTTAAAAACACATATATATATCTCATTAACTGTATTACCCATCAATGGTATTAATGATTATTGGCGATAGTAATCCTAATAATAATATATCTTTCATTTCTCACCAAATTTTAATGATAATTTTTTAACACATTATATCATCATCAAATAGATATAAGGCAATTGAGCTTAAAAATGATTCATATATAAATATAATAATAATTGTGGTTGGATTTATATGATTAACCAAAAACTGGTCTAGTAAATCTATATATAATAATTGTCAAGTTTCATCCCCCAAAAAAATAAACCATATGGATGATATACTAAGAAGTTGGAAAAAATATACTTTTATCCATATAAAGTACTGTCTTGTTTACATTATACAGATATTAAATGAGATTCCTTCTTATTTTCCTACCATCTTTAGTATATTGAAAATTGTATATCTATACATGTGTAGTGCGTGAGGAGGAAAAATGTTTATATATAAATATATATTTGATAAAATATATTTTTCGAAATGTGAGGGTTTATATATTCTTTGGAAAACGCATGTCCAATATGTGGAAGACTATGAAAGTAGATTTTGAAGAAAAAAAAAATAGAAATATATTTTTGAGGGGGTGATGATGCTCATTTTATAAGGCTTTCATTATATTGATAGAAATAGATGAATAATAAAAAATATCCTATCTTTTTATATTGAACGATAAAATGCAATAATATAAAAATTCTCAATAAAAAGATATATAAATATACATATATTTTGTCTACAATTTTAAAAGAAAAAATATTATTATTTTTATGATGTAACATAAAAAGGGTTATATATTAAGTTGTTAAGAAAGTATAAAGGGTGATAAAAGCGAATATTTATAAAAATAAAATGGTGGAAGGATTTTGACGCCATATATTAAACTTAATAGTTACCAATTTATGAGTACTTGAATAATAAATTTAAAATTTAATCTCTCTCAATAAATAATAGTACATAGACGATATTTTGTTATCCAAATGTTAAAAAGGGCATTACTATTAGATAAACTTTAATTTGTTTCCAATAAAAAATGAGATTACCTTTACATAAACTAATAAATTAAACAAAGACATATCTATTTGATAGTTTAAAATATATAGATTCTTATTAAAGTTAAAAAATATTATTTTTTAATCATCAAACAAAAGAATATATAAATTTTTATTATTTTATGAGAACATATTGTTTTAAGAACATAAAATAGAGAAAAATAAAATGTCATTAAATTAACTGATATTAACATTAATTGCTCAGTGTTAATTGTCTAAAATGTAATCCTTCCCTTCTACCAATACCGACATTATTATTTCCAGACATATATATTCTTAAATTTTTCATCTATCTATGTTAAAACCTATTGACACTAAACTAATAACTTATTATTTAAAACATATACTATTTTGAAACTTAAATTTTAATATAAATATGTTTTAATATAAAATCTTACACATTTGTCTCAAAAATTTTTAAAATCAACCTTTTCTTAACCCACATTTTATGTATACTATCATATTTAAGAATTTAAAAGTATAAATAAGATAAAATATTATAATAATTAACTTGAAAAACGAGAAGTATTAAATATTGTTGAAAAAATGTTTTAAAAAAAATTATATTTTAATTATCTCTTACAAATATATATATTCTGATTAAGTAACTCCAACAAAAAAATTACCAACTTCCTTTTTCATTTCCTACTATATGTTTGAAAACTAATAATATCATTATAAAAAGGAAGTAAAATTTAACATATTATATAGATTTTTCATAACAAAAAGAGTGTTGCACTTCTTCATACTATTTCCCTTTTTAATATTATCA
>LM523191.1:54938-106705 GCA_000941615.1 Parastrongyloides trichosuri | reverse complement strand
AAATATATAGAGAAAAATATTTTACAAAATGAAATAATAATTTTGTGAGAATGGATTGATTATTTAATATATGTAACCAATGCATTTTGAAATAGAAAATATATGAAAGTTACAAGAATTGTTTCCAATATATAAATTGATCAAATAATATTATATATGACATCTCAATACCAAGAAGAAGTGAAGATATATTTTGGAGAAAGTTTAAAAAATCATTATATAATACAAATTATGTAATATTTGAAAAGGAAATTGTATGTATAAATAAATGTATAAATAAAATGTAAATAAATGATTAAAATTAATGGATTATAAAAAAATCCTTAGCGATATTTACTTATAGAATCTGTATATAAATATATATATGAAATGTTGGTAAAATAGTCAAAAATTTATATAAATAATAGATCATACATCGACTTCTTACTATACAATTGTGTATAATCACCAGGTGGTAAAAATTGTTGCCATCAAAATATATAATATATCAGAAATTTTTATTATGTGATATGTTAATGAATTATAGAAGAGATGATTATAACGATAGGTTTTTATAAAAGACACATGATGGGATAATTAATGATAACAATAATAATACTTTTCGATGACTAAACATTAAGAAAAAAAAAGAGTGTTTACTAATGTACTATTTTTTTAATTTTCTCTTGAAAAGACAATTTGTTGTTAGGTTAAAGGAATTGGAATTGTGTAAGTAGTTTTTAAATATTTATTTAAACAAATTATTATCAATTATTTACTATCATTTCTAGTTCCCAAGTATAAAGGATGTCTGATGAGGAGGATTTTCAAGATGTTGGTGCCGATGATTTTGGAGGAGATGAGGACATGGATGATCTTGATGTAAATCAATTGGCAGATGATGACGTTGAAAATTTTGCAGTCCTCGGGTCGGAACAGAAAACGGCATCCACAGAAAAGATAACAACACCGTTTATGACAAAGTATGAACGTGCTAGAATTCTTGGGACCAGAGCTCTTCAAATTGCTTTAGGAGCTCCTGTTATGGTTGAATTGGAAGGAGAGACAGATCCTTTAGAAATTGCTAGAAAAGAATTGAAGGAACAGAAGATACCTATCATCATTAGAAGATATCTTCCAGATGGTAGTTTTGAAGATTGGGGTGTTGATGAACTCTACATTAACTATTTCTAAATGATCTTTTTTAAAATTATTCTTTGTATATTATTGTTTTTTTTTNTTTTTTTTTATTAATTTCCTGAGTAAATGTTTTTACATACATGTGTATTTGTTAATAAGATATATTCTGTCATCAAATGTAGGTAAAAGAGAGAGAGGATTAGATAGGAGACTGACTCAAACATGTCATTCAATTTGGTACCAAATGTGAATAAATTATCTTTGTTATAAGCATTTTTAAATAAGATGGTCATTACCTTATTTCACAGAAATATTTTTGTTAATTTGAGATTGGAAGAAGCTTTTTGAAATGGACCAAAATAATTACAATTATAATTATGGATCCAATATTCGTAATAACAACATTGATATTACAGTAGGTTAATTATAAAAAGTTAATATATCCATGATTTTTTAGACACTTTTCAATAGACCAATCTCTACTGCGATGAATGATAATCAAGCATTTCAACGACCACCTTCTTATGGCAATACGTCGTCTTTTTCAAATCAAACAAAAGATGTAATGCCTTTTATGATACAACCAGTTGATAAGATGATTACAGATGGTAATAGAAAAAGGAAATTACCGTGCCAGGATAATGATTATATACCAAACAAAATGTTACCAACAATGAGACCACCACCGGAATCATATATAAATATTCCACATCCAGTTAGACCTCCTTTACAACAATGTACATGGAATACTGTTAATATGAGTAAAGCTACCAATCAAACAGTATTATCACAACTACTCCTTGATGAGGATAAAGAAACTGAAGGAACAACAACTTCATCAAAATTGACTATTTCAAATATTATCCTACAAACACCAATGATAATAAGACCTAATGATATATTTTGTTGCGTACCAGGGAGATTAACTTTATTAGGATTGTCAACTAAATATAAAATAACTATAGGAGAAGTAACAAGAAGGGTTAATCATCCAGAATTTTTGAATACATCTTTACTTGGAGCTATATTAAGAAAATCGAAGAATAAAGATGGTGGGACACACTTACGTGAGTCATTAAATAAGGTATCAATAAAGTTACCTATCGGAAGAAGAAAAGCATCAAAGGTAACAGCATTTACAGCACTATCGGAGGGTGAAGCAATACGTCTTGCAAAGGATTATTTCAAGATATGTCAACAAGAATTCCCATCAACATTATTAGGCAAAACATTGGTTGAAAACGAATTGATTCTTCAAAGAGATCCTAAGATGCTGAAAACAATATTACAAAATTCAATTGTCGGACTAAGTATGGTTTATAACTTATTAAATAAAGATAGGAGCCCCCTGACAACGTTTTCATCACCACCGATATTACCAAGGTGTATTCAAGAACCATTAACTAGATTTTCCCTGTTAACTCATGGTTTTGGAACACTTTCGTTACTTGGAGCATTTAGTACTTTGAATAGAATATTAACTGAAAGTGTTAGACATGTTGATTTACATACATCACAAATGTTTATATCTCAACCATTTGTTAATAATAATAATTTACCTAGATTCAATAATAATAATTCTAATATTTTTTATAATTATAATATTCCTATGAATTTTATTCATCAAAAGAATGAAAATTCAAAATAAATATGAATATCTATACATTTTATTTATTTTTTTCTTATTGTTATAGGTTTTATTTTAATAAATATGTTTTTATAGAAATTAATATCTATCATTATACTCTAATTTGGGTAAAATATTGTTTTTTAGTTGTTAATTTGATTAAGGACTGTTTGATCTAATTTTATTTGTTTATTTTTTTTCTTCTTTTTCTTGTTTTTCTCTTTGACTTCTTCACCTCCTTCCTTTTTTTCGTCTCCTTTATTCTCACATTCTTTATTTTCACCATTTTCTGGCTTTTTCTCTTCACTTCGTTTATTCTTTTCATTCTCCTCCTCATCATCATCGTCATCATCATCCTGTGGAACCTCAATCATTATTTCTTTAATAACTTTTCTTTTACTAACTGGAGCCTTTGGAACAATTTCTTCTTCTTTCTTAGCCATACCAGGTAATGGATGTTTAACAAAACTTTCACCTTCATCATTAGCACAACTTAAAAGATATGGTAAATCAATCTTTAAAAAATTTTTCAAACTTATTACTTGTTCCGGTTTAAAACTATTCCATTTACTTCTCTCTAAACCCATATAACTTTTTGTTATCAAGTCACAATTATCATTAATAAATTTTTCTGATCCATTTAATTCCATAAAATCTTTACAAGAAGCTCTTACTTCACTTGCCTTTATTGTTATATGAGCCCATTGTCTTTTGGCTCTTCTTACCAATTCATTTTGAATAGATGCAATGAAAAATACTTGCATTGAATTCTTTAATATAGATTGAATCCTTGATAATTTATAAGCAGTTGGTAACTTATATATTCTATTAATTAATAAAGCCATATCTTTATCAATAAAGTCTTGACAAGCTTTTTCTTCATGCTTTTTACCATCTAACGAAGTAAGGAATATTGTAATATCGTTATCCCTTATATACGTTGATAGGAATGTCTTACATGAATCTTTGATTCTAATAAATTCATTCTCCGATTTAAATTCATCGCATTTATTCAAAACAAATATTGTCTTATATGATATTCTATTTAATTCATCAAGTATCTAAAAAATAAATATTTTTTATTTAAAAAAAATATATCCCTACCTTTCCCATTGAAGCTTTCAATGTATTTGGAGTGCCAACGAAGAAGATTAAATCAACTCTTTCAAACAAATTAGTTAATAAACACATATAACCACTTTCATCCTTCTTAGACTCTCCAAAATTCTTATTTATTCCAGGTGAATCAATAAATGTTATCTCATTCAACAATTGATGATTTAATGTTACAATTTGTAACTCTGTTCCATCTTTTTTTGTACTCAACTCTGACATATTATTAAATGGCCATATCAAATTGCTTGGTGCCAATTCTGGAGATGTATAAGAACAGGATAATCCATGTATAAGATGTGTAAAGTTATGACTTTTACTTTTGAAATCATCAATCTTTTTACTATACCCTTCTTCCTCTTGTAAAATATAATTAATTAGACTGGATTTTCCTGATTGTTGTGTACCAATTACAAGGATGGTTGGTTTTGATACTATTGCATTAGGATTTATCAATGCTGATTTTGTAATGATGTTATAACTATGATGCTCCAGCATTGGTTGTACGACTTCTTGATAATGAACAGACAAACTTGTTATAGCTCCTATCATACGTGGATCAAGATGTGGTTTCATTTCTACCTTTGGTACAACTTTTGATTCATCCTTCTTTTTGATACATCTAACAGATTGTTCCTTTTTGGAAACATCCTTTTTTGAAACTGGTTGACCAGGTTTTTTCTCATTTTTTTCAACCTTTTTGATGGCCTCCTTTTTCTTTTCAACCATTATTGATATATTGAAGATGGTTAAAAAATAATTTTTATCATTGTTTTTTTAATAAAATAATAAAAAATTTAAGTTAAATATGAATATTAACAAAATTTAATATAAGGAAAATCCATGTTATTCTTTTAATCAAAAAAATTGTATTTTAATCATGATTAAGAATTCTGAATATAAAAAAGTCATCAAAATATATTGGTAGTTCACATAAAGCATTTTCGATTAAACATTTTTCTTTACCATCTAGTTATTATAATGTTTAAATTAATTAAAGAATAACATATTGTTTACCTGGTCAAAAGTACAATAATCAAAGTGAGGACACAAAAAAGGGGTGAAAATAGTAATATATTTCTCAACTCTTAATCAAATACCAAGAGGGAATATTAAAATTACACCTTTCCATCAATATATAATCTAATTAGAAACAAATTATCATTTAAAATAANTTCGGTTACAATTTTTGTAATACATTTTTTTATTTATTATTACAATGAGTATCACATTGTTACCCGATGAAATAATAATAAAAATCCTTTCAAATCTTAGTAATGGAGATCTTAAAAATGTTCGAATGGTTGATAGAAATTTTAACCATATGATTGAAGATAATCCTGATTTATGGGAAAAATATGAACTTGAAAAATTAAGTTTTACAAGTGTTATTGTGGCAAGGAATGTTGAAAAATTTAATATATTTTATAAATCTTATAAAAAAGAAAATAATATTTTAATGGTTAGTTATCAATTTTTTTTATTCATCTATTTTTTTTTTCTATAATCACTTCAGACATGTGTTGATGCTTCAAATCTTTATCATATTTTTAAGACGCATCAAATTAAAGTTATCTCTACGTTCGTTATCAATGCTCAATTAGTCGAGGAATTATTCAAACTGTTAAATTATTTTATAAAAAATGAAATTGTTATAAATTATCTTGATTTGACTTTAAAAGATGAATATGTCACAAGAAGTGTAAGAGAATTTTTTACGAAAGTTAATTATGTCAGATCTCTGGGAATAAGGAGTGTTAAAAATGATGTCATTAACAATAAAAAAATAACTTATTATAAAGACATCAATAGTATATGGGGTAAAAAATTTTGCTTAAAGTCTATAAATGAATCTAATGGTAATTATAATATTGAGAATGGAAAAAGAATTGGAGATTTTATAAATCATTTTATTATAAATAATATTATTACTAAAAGACTTTATAACAAAGAATTCTGTAATTCATGTGATTGTCATGATTTATCTCTTATGTTGTTACCCTCTTATAAAGATGATCCTTATAATATAGAAGGTAATCGAATTCTTGGAGATATTTTTTTAACATGGAGGACTAAATTTGATGGATGGCAACAGATGTGGTTTGGTGCCATTGGAGCAAGAAGATGTCAAACATGTGATAAACGCATACTTATCAGTATATTTAAATTATAACTTATTTAATAATTTTTACATATCCCTCTTTATCACACTCAATTATTCTTTTAAATTTTATTAATAATTGCTTGTTTACTAATATTCTAATAAATATCATTATAATCTTTTTTTAACCAATCATTTCACTTCCTCTTTATTATCTTTTTTTATTTCATTGAGAATATATCATTATTTTAGACATTTTTACGCATGACACTTAAACAATTTTGTACTTTGATCATTATTGATGAAATTATCACGTATGCCTTTAGTTATTTCGTAAGAATTTTGTTATTAAATTATATGTGTTTATAATATGATTTTTAACTTAACTTAAAAGTACAAAAAAACATACTTTCGCTCATACATATTTTATCTTTATTTCAAATTTCATTATATCTCTTTTTCTGTTAACTTTTATCAATAAAAAANAAAAAACATCCATTAAATATATCGTATTTCCAATCATTTTTAATCATACAACGACTGTGACATAACAAACATTTTATATAATGCATTTTTAACCCCTCATTCATTAAAAAAACATTCATTTTTTAAATTTAAAAATAACGAAATGGATATTCTTAAACTACCTATAGAAATATTAATAAAAATATTCTCTTATCTTGATTACGAATATTTAAAAAATGTAAAATTAGTTAACAGGTACTTCTATCTCATCACAGAAGATAATATTCATTATATGGATAAACCAAAACTTGAATATGCTTACATAAAGACGACATGTAACAGAAATGAGCTATTTTTTATTGATTTTAAATATCTTGAAATTATTAATAAAAAAAATCATGTAAAATTTATTAAACTGGTAAGTTTATCATATTAAAATAATAATAAATAATATTTTCATTCTATCCTTCTTATATATTCAGAATAACATAAACGCACCAAAGATTGGATATTATTTAAAAAAATTAAATATAAGAAGTATCAAAAAACTACATCTTAACATAGATGGAGTGAATGAATTATTTACCATCCTTACAAAACATCTAACCTCCAACTGTACAATAAACTCATTAACCTTAAACTTACATGGACAATATGATTTGAAAAAGTTTGAAAAATTTATTAATAATATTAATGTTAAAACATACTTTACAATACATCATTTGACAGTCCACCATCATTCAGAGTTTAATTTTTCAAATGTAAATGGTTTTGAAAAATTATTTATTCTTTACGTTGATGAGAGATGTTGTGATAATATTTATATCATGAATATTGTTACAAAATTAATGAATTATAATTCCAGTTTTTTATCACTCTCCATCCGATGTAGGGGAAGACATATTAATAACATTTTTATAAAGTTAGCTATAGAAACTTTGTTTAAACATAAAAATGGTACACATAATGGACTTGTTGAATTTAATTTTAGAAAAAAATTAAATTATTATCAAAAGTTTACCATCTCCAAGTATATTATTAATTATTTAAAAAATTTCTTTAATGACATTAACTATTCTGATACTAGAATTGATGCTACTAATTTGTGCTCACTCTGCCCATACACGACCCTTTTAAGTATTAAATTCCTTTTTACTGAATAATAATTATATATAAAATATTAATATGTATATATGTCAAAGTAAAAAAAAATATTATGATACTCAATTTTTTTTCCTTGTCATTATTATGCACAATTTAATGATTTATTGTTTATTATACATCTTTAAAAAGTACTTCTCTTCCCAATTGGGAATAAAAAATTGATTCACCTATTGATGAATTTATAGGAGTTGATAACAAATTTCTTATATGATTATCTTTATTATTTAAATGTTATTTTTTTATTAATATCTTTGTCTCCTTCGTATTTAGAAATATAATTTCGAATACCATAATTAAATTTATGATGATATAAAAAAAACTATGTATTCATTTTATAATATTATTCTTAAAGCGACTTTCTTCTTTATATCTTATCTTGTATAAAAATATATGTGTCATTTAAATATATCTTGGTTGAATTAATATTATATCTATATTTTATTAATATTTTTTAGAATAAAATGAGTATATTAGAGTTACCTGTTGAATTGTTAATAAAAATATTATCATATCTTGAGTGTAATGATTTAAGACAAATTAGATATGCTTCTAAAGTATTTCATGTTATTATTGAAAACAATATTCATTTAATGAATAAATTCGAAATTCATGAACTAACAATTATAAGTACACATAGAGAGAAACAGGAAGAAAAGTTTGATGTTGAATTTTCTACTTATAATGGTTTCAATCCAATTAAAGAGAAAAGAATTAAAATTGTAAGTTTTATTTTTTTACCAAATTTAAATTCATATCAACAGAAAAACATTTATTCATCATGTCTTCATTATTATTTAACAAGATGTGACATTAATTATTTAGAAAGTATATCTATAACAGTTGAAGGTGTAAATGAATTATTTGACGTTATCAATCAATTTATAACATCAAAAACACCGATAAAAAATATCAACATATCAGTGTCAAAAACACCAACACCTCATTCAATTGAAACGTTTATCACAAATACTCAGAATATTGAATATTTAAGAATAAATAAATTAAATTTTTACCCCTCAATATCAACAATAACATTTCCAACATTTGAAAAGTTGAGAGTTCTTGAAATATATGATTATTTTGACAATGAACAATACATAAAGGAGGTAGTAACACATTTTTTGGTAACTTCACCAAGAATATATCATTTTGTTTTCAAGACCAAACTTGAACCATCAAAAATGGATATAATTGATTTAATAATAAATAAAAAATTAAATAATACTTCTTCCTGTAATTATGGTAATCATGTTTTTAGCCTTATCCTTCATTCGACTAATGGAATTAAATCACAAAGTAAAGATGACATCTTATACAATATTACCTCAACTCAAAGTCGTACCTTCAATACATGGTGTTTAAGAAGTAACAATATTATTGCTGATAAACCTTGTGGGAGATGTGACCAGAAGAGATATCTTAATATTTTTATTTATTAACATTTTTTACCACCATATTGTACTATGTATATATATATATGAAGTAATAAATTTTCTACAAATTCTACTTTATTTAAATATAAAATTGAAATAACAAATTTAATTTTACATGCTTTCTAGCAACTTCCTCGTTTTTTAATTATAAAATATTTACTTTCTCTATAAAAATTGTTACTTTTAACCATCATTATTTTTTTGGCAAAGCAAAAGAATGAAAAAAATTTGATTACTTTCAATTAAGTTTATTCTTTTTTTTNTTTTTTTTATCACAAACATAAAAACATTTATCTTCTTTAAATTTTAGTATCTAAGAAAATTTAACTTCCTTTTAACATCAAACATTATGTAGCATCTTGAAACTTTTCATTTTTTAACCATAACATCAAATAACGTATTTATTTAATTAAAATATATAATATTTTTACTTTTCAATAGTACGATTACTATTTTCTCATAAACGAAAACTTTTATTTCATTAATTATATATTGTATTGGTAATAATAAAAACGTTGTTATTTTATAATACTTCTCAACCATTCCTAGAAATGTGTACCAATTCTTTTTCAAGAATGCCCAATAAAAATGTATGTATTATTAATATCTAATAATTTTTTAATATTCCTTTGCTTTAATATTAAATTGTCACCAATTTTATGTATTTTATTACAAATAAAAAAAAAACTTGATTATTTTATATACATGTATCCTTTTTTTAATTTTGACGTAAAAAGTAGTTTTTGAAAAAAACTTCCTCGTTATTTTTTCTCATTTACATGATAATTCTTAGAACGATTCTCTACATATGGTAATCTATAAGATATAACGTGATATAAGTATAGAATATATATCTATTCTTTTATATATACATCCTTTTTTAGGTTATGAAACTAGAATCNTTACCTGTTGAAATTTTAATTAAAATATTCTCTTACCTTGAACATCATGAAATAAGAAATGTTAAACTGACATCAAGAAGTCTATATATTGTTGTTTCAAAAAATATTCATGCTATCAAGAAGCATAAACTTTATCATTTAAAGTTTGGTAACGTTAATGATGAAGAGGAAGAGGAACTTTTTGATGTTGAGCTTAATTTCCATGATTCTAATGCTCTCGGATATAGTAGAAATTGTCGTGAATTTGTAAGTTTTAATAGATTTTATAATTTATAATTTTTTATAGAAATTTATTAAAATGGATCGTTTACATAATTTACTTAGAAGATGTGACATGTACTACCTTGAGAATCTTGTAATATATGGGAGAAAATCTAAGATTCTATTTGATATTCTTGAGCCACATTTACCAGAGAACTCAAGAGTCCTCACTTTACAAATAGACACAGTCCAAACATCAACACCACAAAAGGTTGAAAAATTTTTTAACAAATTGAGATCTCTTGAAAGTTTAACAATTCGTAACTTAACATTTATCAAGCCAAAGGAAACAATAAATTTTCCGGTATTCCCTAATCTATCCATGTTAAGAATTGAGTCAACTCATTATACAGAGGAAGATTTCATCAAAAATACATCCTTAAATTTAATAAATAATTGCTTCAAAATTCATCATTTCACTTTTGATACTCATACAAAAAATTTCTCGATTGGTACAATTCAAGCATTGATTGAAAAAAAGTTAAATACATTAAAATGTTTGGATACAGATATCTTCCACCGATTTACGATCATCCTTCATTCATTTATTGGTATTAGTAATGAAAATAGATTTAATATGTTATCGGCATTATCTACAAGATGGAAGAATTCTTTTACTAGATGGATGGTTATTGAGAATAATGTTGTAGCACACAAATATTGTAGAAGGTGTGGAAAGACAATTTATTTTAATTTTCACGTTTTATAATTTTTTTTTTCATTTATGAAACTTTTCTTTTGTAACTCTTTTATATGAAAATAAAGTTTCAATTATATTTATGATATAAATCAAATTAATAAAAATATCCTTCTTCTGTTCCAAAATAAAAGAGTATAATAGTCTATTTGATAATAACAGATCCCCTTTACATAAGAAGATCGTAATATATATATTTATTTCATTAGTTTAGTTACAAAAATATTTTAAAATATTAATTGATTAATTAAAAATGAATTCATCTGGATTAACTGTTATATCAACATCGAACTGTTCATCAAACATTGACATTTTTTTAGAAAAAATAATTTTAAAAGAATTCTTTTAAATCTTAGAAGAAAAACTATTCATTAAAGTTTTATCTCTGAGATAAAATTTGTTTCTACTGCTACTTTGAAAAAACACCATGAAAAATATAAAATTTCATTTTTTTGTCTATAGGGATAATATGAAAAAAATTGATCTCCTTTGTAAGACGCCTTTCAATAATCACATAATCTTTACGGAGAAACATCATTATTACTTTATTCTAACATATAGTCTTCCACAATTCCAATTCCTATCATCCGTTACAATAGAATATGGTAGCAAAGATTAAAAGTACCTTAAAAAAGTAGTAAATACATTTAAAGAAAAAAATAAAATATTGATAAAATTTAAAGTAGAAATTGATAAAAAAAAAGGTTAATAAGTGATAATTTTCACAAATATCTCATTAATATAAATGAGAAAAATATGTGAATTTTATGATCTGGGTCAATTGAAAAACTTATATATTTATTTGTTTTTTTATTGAATTGAAGGGAAAAATAGAGGAGAAAGAAAAGCTTGAAGATTTTAAAGTATTAAAACAAAATTAATCCCAAAAATGCAAAAAATTTAAATTATTAATTTAAATATTTTTATACAAAAATAGAAACTATCAAATATTAAAAAATTAATTAAATTACTTAGAAATAATAAAATAAATATGTTCCCAACAAGAATATGAATAATAAGAAAATTCTAATTATATCATAAAAATACTCTATATGTATGTAATCGTTTTTTACAATAGATGTTGCTTTTTATATTACATTCCTATAACGATTTTCATTAATTTTTTAACACATAGTTCCAAAACTATCACAAATACCTTTGTGTCTTTATTTAATTTTGAACCATCTTTCCACTTTTTTACGTAGTCAAAAATGAATGAGCAGTTGAAGTTGTTTGATTTACCTGATTTGGTACTAACCAAAGTATTGTCATACTTGAAATATAATGAATTAACCACTGTACGAAAAGTATCCAGATTTTTCAATTATTTTATTGATGTAAACAACCATTTGCTAGATAGACCTAGGGTCGAAATTATGGAAATAAAAAGTGTTGAGGTCGATGATGGGGAAAGGTACAAGATTGAGATCCTATTTCAAAAAAATAGTTCTGATAATATAATGCAAAAAGTAAATGTAAATTTTTTTATATTATTAATTTTGTATATTCATCTTACTCTTGTATAGGGAACCTTGAACTTTAGTGGATTAAGATGTGTGTTACGGAAATTAAACGTTAGCAATGTGACTCAATTGAAACTTGGTGGTTATGAATTATTAGGCCTATTCGATCAACTTAAAAAGTCAATAGGAAGTGGAATCAATGTTGGGGAGTTAAATATCTCTCTATATGATTGTAATGAGATGGAATCGTTCAAGAGCTTTATATCAAAAATTTCATCAGTTAAAAAATTGTTCATTAGTAGACTGTGCTTCAATCAAACAATGTTGAATGAGGATTATATGCTGCCGAAATGGAATAATTTAAATAGGATGACATTTGATGAATGTACTTGCTTGAATTATTTAAATAGAAGGAACCTAAAGAAGTTTTTAGAGAACTATCCTAAATTGATGTACACAAAATTGGTAATTCCAAGAAAAATGTTTGATTATCAGCTGATTGATATCATTTTAAAAAATCAAAATATATGCAGAAATAACAAAGTCTCACCTTTTTGTCAAGAATTTTTATTTCAATATTATGTTGCGGATGATTTTGATGTTGAAGAGGCTTTGGAAATGATCCAGTCAAACGAGGCTTATAAATGGACTCTTCTTCCTATGAATACTGGTGTTGGTATTCATGGGAGGAGACATTGTAACCATTGCAAAGGAAATATTAAGTTTTTACTCATTCTTTATACAGTATGGGATACTATTTCACTTCATCATCCACTACCATAACTAAATGTATATAATTTTCTATTTATTACGTGCAATGTGTGTAGTATTTTATGTATTTTTAGACAAAATTAAAAAAATTATTTTTTATTTAAATTGTTTTATCAATATACTTGAAGTTTATTTCATACAAATAGATTATTGAAGTTGAAATAAATTATAGATCATAATTGAAAATATATATCTACATATAATAATCAACGTGCAATAAATCCAATACACTGTTACATTACGAAGTCTATTTATTTGGAGACCATTTTAAAGTACAATAAAAGGGACAATGAATAATATTATTTAAAAAACAATTTGTAAATTTTATTAACATTATTATATAATGATATTGTTAGTAATTCTTCTGCCGACACTAATATATGGTATAACATTAAAGGAGTTATCTATTGTTAAAACTCCTTGCGGAATATATCATGGAGATGTTTTTGTAAGTTAGAAATTATAAATGTTTTTATTTTTAATATTAAGAAATCAAGGAAACTTGGTTACATGTTACAATTTTTAGGGATTCATTATGGTAAACCTCCTCTTGATCATTTTCGATTTAAGGAGGCACAAGGTTTAACTTGTACACCAAATAAAATTATTATGGCTCGTAATTTAGCTAAAGCTTGTCCTCAGAGAAGTATGATAGGGAAAAAAAGAACTGGTTATGTTGATATTAAGAAAGAGGATATATCAGAAGACTGCTTACAATTAAATATATGGAAACCTCCAACTAAAAAAAAACTACCAGTTATCGTTTTTTTCCATGGTGGTGAATTTCTTGAAGGTTCAGGGTCAATGACTATGTACAATGGTCATGTTTTAGCTGATAAAATAAATGCCATTGTTATCACTGTTAATTATAGATTAGGTGCCCTAGGGTTTACTCAATGGTGGAACAAAATATTAATCCCTGGTAATTTAGGTCTTTATGATCAACAAAAATCATTAAAATGGATTTATGAAAATATTGAATATTTCAATGGTGATAAAGAAAAAATAACTATATTTGGTGTGGAAGCAGGTGCTGCATCTGTATCAGCTCATTTATTTAGCGAAAGAAGCTTGAAATATTTTAAACGTGGCATTATATTCTCTGGACTTTTAGCTAATGTTAGACATATAAAAGAATCAGAATTGATTGAAGGATATACACAAATATTAGTTGAACATCTTTATTGTAAGAATAAATTATTTAGTAAATCTATGGACTGTTTAAGAAAGAAATCCGTTGAAGATATAGTGAGAGAAACTGTAAGACTTCATGGTCTTATGACCATGATATACTATGGTTCACCATTCTCCATTACGAATGATGATTATTTGTTCTTACAACGACGATTAACCGATAATTTTACTAGTTCCAAGGGCTTCTATACTGATATTGATATATTACTCGGTCATACGGCTAATGAAGGAGCATCATATTTATATAATCATTTTTCACATTACATTATTAATCATGATAGAATAACTAATAAGGATGTTGTCCATATGAATGAAGTTACTTATAAGCGTATTTTTAATGAACTTCTTGATCAATTACATTTAAAAAATAAATATAGAGAAAAGTTGAAAAGAAGTTATGATAATATAAAAACATATGAAGGAAGGTTAGAAAAATTTCTTTCAGATATTTTAAATGATTGTGATTTAATGAGATTTACAAAAAAGAATCTAAAAAAATTTAAAAAACCACCACTAGTTGTTAAATTTAGTAAACAATCATCTCTTAGAGAAAAAACACCATGGCTTGGAGTAACTACAAATGATGTTATTGAATATACTTTTGGACATCCATTCAGATTTAGCAGAAAGTATAATAAGACGAAGTTGAATGAAGAGAAGAAATATTCACTAGAAGTGATGAATTTGATAAAAGAATTTGTTTATTTTGGTAAATTTAAGAAAGAATGGGAGCATTCTACAACAACACACTTTAAGGAACGAGTTTTAGGTAACAAATTCTACTCTGAAAATCAAACAAAGATATATGAAGAACCAATTTTATCAACTTCATGTAAAGCATTTTATCAAGAAGATTAACTGTTACATCACGATCATTTTCATTTAAATACGTGTCGTTTTGTTAAAAATTTTTTGCTATGTTTTGATGATCCATAACATTGTAAAATAAATCAGTAAACATTATTTTTAAACTATGATTACTGATGAAAATATTAAATATTTTTGACTATTAAAAATAATATTTTCATTCCTCAAAATAATGACTTCTTTTTTTTACATATTCCATATGGATATTCCTGAAAAACATAGTCCAGTTGACAAAACAATTTGAAACATTTAAAATATATATCTCTTTCTTAATATAATTGTTGCCCATTCAAATAATATTACTTGGTGAGGTAAATTGATAAATTAAACATAATAGAAGGATGTAACAAAAGAGTTTCATTTCAAAGATATAAATGATTTATTGTTGCCACATGGATGCTTGTATCTAGTCATAATTTACACACACACGAAAAGTGTTACTCTAAAATGAGAAAATTGTTAATAAATATAACATTATCTGGTCTGTATAATTATAATAGTTTTTATAAATTTATTAATACATTCTTTACAACCTTTTGTCTGTCAATGGTCTACACTGCTATTTTCATTTTATATTCAAGAATGTAATTTATCACATTTATCAAAGTTGAACATAATTTTGAAGATTTATCACAATAACAATAATTTTTTTACAAAAAATAAAGTCACAAGCTATTACAATGTAATATCAAAAGCCATAATTTAATCAGAAGATTCCTGATTCAAAAAGCAACATTAAAAGGAAAACAAAAGAATAATTTTTAATATATAAATAAAAAACTCTTTTATTATAATAAAAGAAATAAACATTTTAGATCGAAAATAAAGTTATAAAAATTTAATTTTTATCACAAGTATTGTTAACATAAACAATTGATTTCAAACAAATGCCAGATGGATTTATTAGTGATTGTTACCTCGATTCTCTTATATTTAACAATAATACAATGGTAGATAGATATTTGGAAAATGCTAAAGCTTATAATAAATATCAATTTGAAAAAATTGGTTTCTTCAGTGTCCGTCCAAATTCTACTAAGGAAAAGAAAATATTAAACAGAACTGTTGCTTTGGAGGAAGATATTGGAAAAAATATTGTTAATAATCCATCTACTTTTTGTTAGAAAATTTTTTATATATATTAATATTTCACGCAAGATAATTTAAATTATAAAGGAGATAGTAATTATGTATTGTTAAATAAAATAAATTGTAGTTTCAAAAATTTAATTAACATTATTACTTGTTGTGTTGATATTAATTACACTAATAGTTTAATAAACATACAAGTTTCAACATGCAAGACTTTATTGATACTTAATTTATATCAGAAAGTTTATAAAATTTTTGCTTCTCAATATTCCAAATCTTATAGTAAAATTTTCCAATCATAATTTTAATTGCTTTAATGTTTGATAATACAAATGTTATTTGGATAGCTGATAAAATTTGTACATATTTTTGTATTCCAATTCTTTCTTTTCTTCAGATTCTAATTTGTGAAAAATTAATTTATATTAAATTAAATTTTTTTTCAACAATAACATGTTTCTTCATGACCATTATTTGTGTTTTAACAATTTATGTACCCACTAAGATAGCGAAAAAGATTACATATCCAATAAACATATTAATATAGTTGCTAGTTTTATCATATTGATATGTGAATATAGTTTAAAAATTTTCATTTAGTGCAAATTAAATTTAAATTTTACCTCCAAAACATTGTTATTTTAAAATGACGTCTCTTACCTATTTCTATATAATTTCTTAATGAGAATCAGTATTATACATTCAATTATTCAATTATTATCAATTTCAGCAACATCATGGTCTGGTCCTGCTAAAAGAGATAAATTTTTTCCATCCGCTCCTAGTACTATACCAAAGGGAGATATTTCATATTCGTTGAGCCACAGTTCAGTATCAGATGTAATTATGGTTAAATGTCCAGGTAAATCTTATAAGTTTGCTGGAAGTAATAATTTAAGAGATTTCAACATGAACCCTATGTTTCGTTATCCTATCGGAACAGAGCGTCTTAAAGATAGTCAATATGTATGGTCTGCCATTATAAAAAAAGATACGAAAAACCAAAATTTAAAAATTCATTGTGGTTTTTATCTCTATTTTGATAAGAATGGAACATTTTTAAGAAATGTGAACTGGATTATCAATATAATATGGAAAAATAAAAAAGATATGAACAAAAATATGGAATATAAGCAACCACATGAAATTATTACAACCGAATCAATGAAAGCTAAATGTAGAAAAGAAATTTCAAAATTGACAACTATATCAAAAAAAAGTAATGGAGAATTAGTTTCTTCTAATAGAAGAATAGAAATAAGCAATATGCGTACAAAACAAGTTATTTACTTCTTTGATAAAGCAAAAGTTACTGATACGGGTGAATTATTGGAACCTTGTGGAATTGTAAAAGTTTATAATACTCCACCTTCAATCAAAATTTTACGTCATAAAAAGATTGATGCTAAGAATGATAGTATTGTTGATGTCATTTACTCAAATTCACCAAAGAAACGTAGGTACAAAATTAAGTTAGAAACAACAGCTCTTTTCGACTACAAGAACTTCTATGCCGAAGAGAAAGTTATAGTTCAGCGAATGAAGTTTCGTAATGGGAAGGTTGAACCGTTGGACAAGAAAAAGTTTGAAATTCTAAATAATCTAGATGTAACAGAGTACGAAATTTTTGAATTTAAATATTCATCCTTATGGGAAGGTGGAAAGTACAAAGAGGTCAAAAACATTATATTTTTTGGTCCCAAAAATGAGGATCCAAATACAATTCATGAAACAATAAATATAATTCAAAATGATCGATCCATAAAAGGTAATTGTTCTGCGGATAGACTCTCTTACGGATATCTAATATCTATAAGATTTAACAACATCACTACTGAGATAAATGATTTCAAATCAGAGAACCAAGTAATAAACAATATCACAAAATCTGGTAAATTGTTTTTTCACACAATGATAAATCGTACAAATTATGAATTAGAATGTATCTACCAGACACCAGATATGAAAGTGATAATACATAAAAATTTTTTAGGTATGCATAAACAAAAATTTTTTACCAACAAAAAGGTACAACTTGATTTTAGGAATAAAACAACGTTGAAAAAAAAGAATTACAATGATATATCAAAAAAATCATTTATAACTAAAATAACTCAAAGACTTGGAGCTCCTATATTTTATATTATATGTGTTATAATTGGTATCTGTATTGCATTAATATGTTTTTTTTCATATTGGTTCTTATTGAGAAAAATGGTATGTAAATCTTATGAAAAAATGAAGAAAAGAAGAAGGTATGCAAATATTTTTCATTTTTGGAATACTGTGAATAGTCAAAGTTTAAAAGAATATTCAAAGATGGCAACAGATGACAAATATGTTTCTGAAAAAGTTAAAACAATTAAAATTATCAAGCATTTGGAAAGTGAAGATAGTAATATTGACAGTGCTGATAATTTATTTAGTTCAACACTTATTAATTCCTACAAACTTATCAATGGTATTATTAAAGCACATTATATAAAATCTGTGTCTCCTGCGAGAACATATATTATATCGGATGTAAGTTTAACATTATTTAAAATAAGTAAAAAATTATTTTAGGGACCTCGTAAACACGCAATTGGAGAATTTTTTAAAATGCTTTACTTGGAAGATGTAGCTGTTGTAGTGGCTATCCTGTACAAAGACTTTAATAATGCAAATGAAAATGCTAAAGATGTCAGATATTGGTCAGATAAATCTCCTGTTGTATATGGAAGTTTAACGGTAGAACCTATCAAAGATAAGAATAACAAAAGTAGTACAAATGCCAGGTTCTGTTTTCGAATATCTAACAAATCAGAAATTCCAAAGGAAGTAACAATTTACCATGTCTCTGATTGGAGAGAGTACGATCTACCTTCAACAACTAAATATTTAACAGAACTCTATAAATCTGTTACAGAATGTGCAGGATCACGTACAATATTGGTTCATAACTTTCAATCAGTTGGACCAAGAGTATTCATATTCACATATTTTTGTTGTATCTTTGAAAGGATGATTAAAGATGGTACAACCGATAATCCAATGGAAATTATTAAGGAAGTTCGTGAAAATTATTTTGGTGGAAACATTACATCCATGGAGTTTGGATACATCATTGCAGCATTAGTTAATTATTTCTTTGAAAAAGGATATCTTTTTGGGAGTGAATCAACAAAATTAAAGTTTACTGAAGATTTCGAAACTTATATGTATGAGAATCGTATTGCAATTTCAAATGTAAGTGATGAATTCACAGAGTTAGTTAAATTTTTATGGGCCTATGATCGTTTAAAAATTGCTGAACTGATTAATCAATGTAAAAGAGTTCAATTGGATCCATTGGATATACTTGATCAAAAATGTCAACGTCATTTGATGGTAAATCAATCGGAAAATAGAGTTAAACTTCGATATCCTGGTGTATATTGCTTAGACAATGCAGCTGTTTACCTAAGTAATTTTTCACAAGATGATATAAGAAGCTTTATTCATGCCAACCAAATGATTTATGATATGGGTGAAGGAAAGAAAAGAAAGTTAATTATGTGTCAAGTAAAGTTTATTACTTATTAAAATTTTTATAATAATTATTTTAGGCCCCTGTTCCTGAAACACTTGGGGATATGCTTGATGTTTTGTATTATTATAAAGTTGGTATTATTGTGATTCTTGTAAATCCAGAAGAATTAGATACTAAACCTCCAAAATGGACTAGATATTTACCACATAAAGAGAGAGTATTTAGGGCAGGTGATTACAATGTTATTAAGATGGGTTACAAAGTTGCAGATAGTAATCATATTTCGGAGATGGATTGTAGAATATTCTCTAATGATGATACTTCACAATATAATTATTTTAAAGTATATCACTATGAAGCGTGGCCTGATGCATGTATGTTTATTAATTCTATTAATATTTAATTTTTTCCTTTTTAGGTGTTCCAAAGAAAACTGATGATGTTTTGAAACTTATAAAGCGTGTTATGAGTGACCCCAATTCAGAACGTAACATTGTCATTCATTGTAGTGCAGGCATTGGAAGAACTGGAACATTTGCTTTAGCTTTACTTATGATAGATACCATCTATTCAAATGGTTGGTTTAATCCTATTAAAAGTTTAGATTTCTTAAGAAAACATCGTCATAGAGCAGTCCAAACAGATTCTCAATTTGCTTTTGCTATAGCTTTGGTATTAGATTATTTTAGAAAGGATATTGAAAATTTTGATAAAAAACTTTTATCTAACTTTAAAGAATTACTTAAGATATATTATAATTAGGTATTGTTAATAATTAATTTTTTAATTAAATTTATATAATTGTTTAGTAAAAATGATTACACGAAAACTTTTAATTATTTTAATTATTGTCTTTTTATTTTGGAAAATAAAGATGATATATTTTACATCAAATTATTTTATTAAAAATCAAAATTTATTCTATCATATGTTTGATTTTTTTTTNTTTTTTTTTACAAACACATAATTCTTTTTTAAAGTTAAATAATTATTGACAATTATAGCAGTTTTTAATCGTTAATGTATATGATAATAAACGGTTATATAATTATATATATTATAAATTATTTCCATATTAATTAACCAATTTTTAGAACAAAAGTCTTTTGGTTGTAATAGTTTTCTGGTGTCTTGAAAGACTCTTTGATTTCTTTAAATTCTCTGGCATTTCATGGGGAAAATTTTTGTAAAACTTTGGGTTTTGCCAATCCATTGGTTCAGTATGTGTAAATCTACATGCTTTACCTAATTCATTGAGCATATTGTAAAACATTGTATATGGAACTTTACGATAATTTTTTATATCTTGTTCAACCAATTCAGGTGTTAAATCACCTACAGCTTTAAGTATAGGTTTATATTCTATTGGTATAAGTTCATATATATCGTTTCCTTCGCGTCCTGTCAGGAAGTAGCATTTTTTCTTAAACATCTTTTCCTTATTCTCTGTTCTTTTCCATACTAAAGATTCAGGATCCATTAATTCAAAGAATGAAAATATCCACGATTCCAAATCATCTTTAGGAAATTGAAATAATTCAGCATGTGCAGCCCTTGGACAGTATCTGAAAGTCCCAGCAAATCTATTTGAATCTCTAATGGCATCTTTATATTTTATCCCTGTATAACATCTTGCTAAACCAAAATCCAATAGAAATATTACATCATCTTGGTGGTTAACACCTATCGTATAGTTGTGTGGTTTAATATCTTTGTGAACAAAGCCAGCCTCATGAAAACATTCCAATGCCTCCAAAGTTTGTACAGCAATCCTCCAACAAGTATTAGCAGATAATCTATCTCCCAAAGGTGAAATCTTTTTCAGATCATTTAAACTTTTACCAACTAAAGTCATTATCAAAACATTATAATTAGGCCCTTTAGTTCTATCAACAATTTTAATAAAATGTTTCTTCTTATTTTCATCTGGAAACTCTTGAATTTTCAATAATATTGTTTCTTCCCATGGAAGGCAGGGAATTCTCTTTTCACCTTCCTTAACACCTAACTCTGTTTTGAGGGCATATCTTGTCTTTGAGGCCATCTCTTCAACCATATACACTGCACCAAAACCTCCCTGTCCAAGTAATTTTATAACTTTAAATACTGCAAAATCAGCTTCTATTAATTTTCCCTGCTCAAATTGTGGCAAGCTGCGTTTTCCCTCTTTTTTATCCCTTATCCTTTTTTGTTTGTCACGTAACTCATTCTTTAACTGGGCTTCTTCACTTGACACAGAGTACATCTTATCACGACAATGAAAAAGAATAAATATTTTGGAATATTTGTCACTTTTTTAACATTTCTTTTAATCAAAAAATTTTAATTTTATTAATATACAAAAATAATCAAAATAATGTATTAAAAATTTCTTACAAAAAAAAAAAATTATATCAAAGTTAACTTACCAATATATTTTATATTTTAAAAATAGGTGAAACATGTAAACATATCAAAACTTCTTTTTTTTTTTAATGTGTCATCATTTTTGTTAAAAGTGAGCGATCTTATCATCACCTTTTAAACCCAATCATTATTTTTGGTAGAAAGAAGGTGGCCTTTTTCAAAAAGGTAAGCATTTTATTATCATCGTTTTTAACCATATATATATATAATATCGTTGACATTCCTTTTTCACTTTATCTTACTAATTAAACTTGTATATATCACTTTATTAACTATGTCTGGTAAACATGAACTGATAAAGGATGTCCCGTTAAAAATTGTGAACTCTAAAACAAGCACATCATATAATCGGGGGTCATTTCTTGGGAAGGGAGGATTTGCCAGATGTTATGAACTTATTGATACTATAAATAAAGAAAAATTTGCTGTTAAAGTTATTGCTAAATGTTCGATGACAAAAAAGTATTCTTTAGAAAAAGTTTGTTTTATTATTATCATTATATTATTTTATCATTTTATTTAGGTTAACCAAGAAATCTGTATACATAAAATTCTTGATCATCCTCACATTGTGAAGATATTTGATTCTTTTGAGGATATAGGAAATTGTTACATAATTCTTGAACTATGTCCTAATAAATCGTTGATGGAACTTCATAAACGTCGTAGAACTGTGACGGAACCGGAAGCACGTTACTTTACCAGACAAATTGTTAGTGCATGTTCTTTTTTGCACAAACAAAACATTATTCATCGGGATTTGAAGTTAGGAAATTTATTTCTGTCAAAGAATATGGATATTAAGATTGGAGACTTTGGATTAGCCACAATAGTAAAGAATAATGAAACCAGGAATAAGACTTTATGTGGTACACCTAACTACATAGCTCCGGAGATGCTAAATAAAATAGGACATTCTTTTGAAGTTGACATATGGGCAATCGGTTGTATTCTGTACACTCTTCTTGTTGGAAAGCCTCCTTTTGATGCTGTAACAATAAACGATACATACAATAAGATAAAATCTAACAATTATAGTGTTCCATCTTTTGTATCGTCTGGAGCAAAATGTTTGATAAAAGATCTTCTTCATCCTGATCCTGGAAGACGTCCAAAGATTGATGAGATTATCGAATATGAATTCTTCATTTTTGGCTACATTCCGCGTCGCCTCCCAACATCATGCCTTACTATGACTCCTAAGTTTTGTAACACACCTGTATCAAATGATGGAATATTTGAAGAAAACCAAGATTTAGCACAATCAGCTTCCAGATTTACTGCTGGAGATGTAAATAATGGTAATATGTATTTAAATGATTTGAAAGCTCAACTTGAAAACTTGTTAAATAATGTAAAAACGTTCTCTTCATTACCTACTGATGAAGAAACAGATCCTGTTGCCAACCCATTATATTTCATTACAAAATGGGTAGACTATAGTTTTAAGTATGGACTTGGATATGAACTTACTGATGGGTCTGTTGGAGTAATATACAACGATTCAACAAAATTTGTTATCGATGGACCCGGTGAACAAATTCAATACTTTGGAAGGGGAAATGCTGAATATTATTATACGCTTAAAAATTATCCTGCTTCATTAGATAGAAAAGTAACATTGTTGAAATATTTTAGGCAATATATGCAGGAACACCTTGATAATGCTGTTTCAATTGCTTCTAAAGAAGGAGATGAATTTGCTAGGCTTCCTGTACTAAAGACTTGGTTTAGAACTAATAGTGCCATTATTCTTTACCTTTCAAATGGTACTTTACAGTTGAATTTCTTCCAGGATCATATTAAATTAATTTTATGCCCTTTGATGTCTGCAGTATCTTATATTGATACATCAAAGAATCTTAGGACATATAAATTTGATCAACTTGTAAAAATTGGATGTGAAGAACATCTTTTGAAAAAACTTGAGTACGCAAAGAAAGTAGTTGATAAAATGTTAAATTCCTAATATCAATTATGGGTAGATATTCTTTATTAAGATAAGGTCTCTTTCAATTTTTTGTATAGTACTTAACGTTTGCGCTTGTTTTTTTTTACTGTGTATTTATGTGTATATATAAAAATGTAAATTGAATAATTTCTTTTTATTATTGTATGTATTTGTATCTTAATATTATGTATAAATAAAAGATTCTTACAATTGTTTATATTCATTTTAAATGCTCCATTTAGGTCTTCTAATGGATCGTTTTCTATCAATATGTAGATTATCATAATATATAGGTCTTTCGTAAACTGATATTCGTTGTTTCATTGGAAAAGATTTTTTTCTTGGACAGCATCTCAAAGTTTCATAAATAGATAATACACCTCCTATAAAAGTAGTAATAATAATCGTAATAACAATTGATTCCATATTGATTGATAAAACAAATAATTTTTAAAATGCTTTCATAGATATTAAAAATATATAAAAAATAATAATTAAATGATCATTTCATTTTTATTTTATATATTTATTTTCAAGAGATATTTAATTTTTGATAAAAATAATTCATTGAATGTGTATGTTTTTTATATTTATTCAAAGAATCACGTCAAAATACCAGCTGAAACCAATAAATGTTTTAAATACTAAAAAAGAGGGAGGATATTTAAAAAAAATTAGTTTAGAAATATAGTTTTTTTGATTATGATATTAATTTATAATTACAAAATGTTTCTACTTTCAATTCATGATTACTAAAAAAAATTTATATGAATCTTGTGTGGTTGAAAATGTAAATAAGACAATAAAATTCATACTTATCATTAATATGATATAATTAAATCATTTTATTATCACTTTATCCACTATATTACATGAATAAATAAATCTTACAATTGTTTTTTTAAAACCTAGCACATATTGATCATTAAATTTATATTAAGTCTACAAATCTCAAGATAGCACATATTTCTAAGAACATAAAATATTTAAAATCCTCCACCAGCTGGTTTTTCCCAATCATATGGAAATTCAGAAACATTCATTGATACGAGAGCTTTTCTCATAAGATTATAAATAAATTGATAGTTTGGTGCATCATAATATTTAAGAGAATCTGTAATTTGCATTATCTCTACATATTCTCTTGGGCATCCTTGGAAAAGTTCCTTAATATACGGTTCCTGACGGCAACGTTTCTTATATTCTCCAACTTGATTCATATCTTGAGTATTCTTCCATGGGAGGTTACCAGTAGTTAATTCAACAACCATATAAATCCATGTTTCAACATCATCCTTTCTACAGAGCTCACGTTGGAGGTGACAAGAAATTGGAGCATACCTGACAGTTCCACGAAAACCAGCTGCAGCACGTGGTTTACGAATAACACCTTGATCATTAGTGAATTTACGTGCCATACCAAAATCAAGTACATAAATTTTTCTAAGTTCATTCAATTCAGGTCTTCCAATTGTATAGTTACCAGGCTTAACATCCCTATGAAGATATCCAATACCATGTAAATCTTCAAGAGCTTCCAATGCCTGAATACTAACACCAATAGCAGTTCCCATAGATAAATGTTGTCCTGGTCCTTGTTTACGTAAATCCTGTAGTGACTTTCCTACAAGTGTAATACAAATCCAATTGAAGCCTAAATGACTTCTTCCTTTGTCTTCAATTTTACAGAAATGTCTTCCATTTCTTTTACCAACTTCTGTAAGTACATAAACTTCCATCTTTAAGACCTGAATTTGTTCATTGACACCTTCTACCTTTAAAGCATATTCACCGGAACCATTTGTAACTTTATAAACAGCACCAAAACCACCTTCTCCAAGTTTTTTAACTATTGTCCATTGATCTACCTGTTGTCCAGGTTGTAGTTGTACCAATTCTTGAGCCATTTTCTTGTTGTTATATCAAAGTGTCCCAAAACAATGTTAATTATAAAAAAAAGTTTGGAGTTGACAAAACGTTTAAAAGAAGGTTAAGCATATTTTTTTTGTTTCTTCCCTCTTTTTATATTATTAATAATTTTAAAATTTTGTTTTAATTAACAAATTTTATTACTTATCTATGAAATGCATAATACCAATACAATGAAAATTCAAAAAAAGATGATATTTTATTAATCATAGGTAGTGACGTGTCTTCTAAACTTTCCTTTTATAAAAAATATTGATAACTTTTTTAAATAATTTATTTATTTTTTCGTTACAAAAAGCAAAATTATATATAAAATAAGCAAAAGATGTTAAAAAAAATAATTAAATTAATAAAAAAAAAGAAGACCTTTCAAAAACTATTTTTTAATAAAAAAATAATATTAATGGTAAAAAAGGATGATACAAAAATCATTTCCCAAATAATGCTAATGACATGGAATGTTTTGGAAATCTAATGGAACGACGATTTATTGAAAAGTGACGTTTTCCTCTTTTCATTGTACTATTGTTATTATTATATCTTGTAGTGTTAACAACAGTATTAGCATCTTTGGTACCTTCTGATTCACTTAATCGTGATCCAATAACTCTTGATATTGATGGCCGCTATATTTATGTAAATAAAAAAATAATTAAAATATATTATTAAAAATTGTTGTTTCTTCCGCAACATACTTTTAGTTATTATTAGTATATGAAATTTTATCACAAAAGTATTAACTTACAAATTATAGATTTATAAAATAATAAAAATGAAATTTAATATACGTATATATTTTTGTTAGTGTTTTAATCAAAAAAAAAAAAAGATTATTAAAAGATATGAAATTTTGTATTAGTAGAGATATAAAACTAATAAATAAACGAACGAAAAATACTTAAAATATAATAATAAAAATTCATTCCCTTTAAATATAAAAAAGTGATATGAAATATACATATTTATGTAATAACAATAATATTTAAAATATAATCACAAGCACAGTTAGTTATAATACGGTAATAAATATATAGATAAAAGAATATATATTAAACACAAAAGTAATATAGAATTAATTGTAACTGTTAAAATAGGTAAATTTTTTGTATCCAATTATTAAAAAAAATTTTTGTTATCTCTTTTAACATATTTATTATAATATAGACTCACATTAGTTTCTCTTGATTTTGGTTTTATGGCATTCAGATCCCGTTTCATTCTTTTGAATTTATGTTTACCCTTCCATCCGCTACAAGTTAAAAACTCAGAAATACGTTTTCGAAACTTTTTTGAAAATAATGTATACAACAATGGATTACAGGCACTACAGGTCATTGCTAGAGCATTCATTATTAAAACAAATTCATATGGTGGTATTAATGATATGTTTAATAGATGTCTAGAAAGAAATAATTTTTTTATCTATTTCCATTAATTAATATATTTTTAAGTTGTGCTAATCAATTTGTTAAATGATATCTTTTAAGTTGAGGATAAACATTAAAGTTGTGGTATATATTCGACATTATTATTTTTAAAAGAAAACTTACTTGGCTATAAATAATCCTTGAATTGGAGAGTAACAAACGAAGTATACGATGACGCAAGCAACTAACATTTTAACTACATTCCTTCTCATTTTTAATGTATCGTAGTTATTCTGGTTGACACTTGATGAACGAGAACCTTTAAAAAATTATATAAATTATGATAAAGTATATTTTTATGTACATCTTAAATTTCATCCCATAAAAAAGTAGATACTATCTTTATTAAAAAATATATTCTATTGATAGAAGTAAGTTTAACTTATTTTTTAACTTACCCTCATATAGTTGATTATTATTTTTCCATAATGATTTTGCAACCTTTGAATATAAGATGAGGAAAATAATTGCTGGTGATAGGTATAAAAATGTAAATTCAATCCATTTAAATGCTATAAACCATGTCTCACGCATTCCACTTGTAAAACATATATTTCTCGTTGGTGATAGTACATTAGCAAAAAGGTATGGTAATGCCGCCAAAAGAACAAATGTCCACATTGTAAATAAACATTTTAAGACATTCCTTGTAGTACATAATCTTCTTGCATGTATTGGATAGATTATGGCAATAAATCTTTCCACACAAACAATAAGTTGTGTCATAATTGATGAGTATAGAAAGACACATTCCAGGTAACGTGAAATTGGACAAAATATGGGTGGGAATACAAACCCTTGGTATCCTTTTATTATCAAATGAGTCCATTCAACTGTTCCTACAGTTAAGTTTAATGTATCAGCTAATGCCTTTAAAAAAAAGAAAAGAAAATATAATTATGTTTAAGTTTTGAAGAGTAATGAAAAAGATGTAATAAAACTAACCAAATTTAATAGTAAAATATTCATACAACTTTTTCTCATAGATTTATCAAATCCAATAATAAAGATTACAATAACGTTTCCTAATAATCCAATCAACGTCAATCCAGTGAATAAAGAACCAAAAAATATCCACCAAGGTAGTGTAAAAACATGCATTACTAGATAATCATAAATATAAAATATTTAAAATATATTTTGTGAATTTTAGAAAAATAATAATAATATAAATATATATAAGAAAATAATCTTTTCTCTTTATATATAATTTATTTTTTTTTAAAATCACAGATGAAATGTCTAAAATGAATAAATTTTGAGTGTAAAATATTACGAAATATATATTATATATAATTATAATATAAAGGCATTAATAATAAAAGATTGGTATCTTTCAATCGTCTACAAGATTATTAAAAAAATAAATAGAAATTTTTATTTTGTAAAAAAATATAATTATATATATTTTAAGTTAATAAATTTTTTTAATAATATTTCAATATAATTAGTAACTGTTATATTAATTTGTTCTCAAGGTTTATAATAAAAATATTATATAAAAAATTAGTTGATGTGAATTTTAAAATATTATATAAATTTTTTTAATCTCATCAAGGAATGATTATTTTTTGGGAAAGAAGAAACTTGTGACTTTTGTAATTTTATGTGAATTTTTTTTGTTATAATAAATTATGTGTACTCTCTTGTTTTGTTGTGTCCTTTCTTGATAAAAACAATAATAATAATAATTCGAATGATGAATGAAACAAGAAGCAACAAAAGAGATAAAAATATTATTAATTAGTATAAAAAATATATGTAAAAATTGAATACAAAAAAAACAGTTGCATTTCTCCTTTTCAATTCTCATTTCTTTATAGAAAATAATAAAAATCTTTTCTTTATATATATAAATTTTAATCCATTTTTTAAATATTCAACAAAAAAAAAAAAAAAATTTTATTACAAAAAATATATGTTACTTTGATATATATGAAGTAGTGTCTTCTTGTAGTACATTATCTAAACTTATGGGAATAATAGTATTAAACTTTAGAAAAGGAGATGAGTAAGTATAATATATAAAAAAATGTTATGTCTTAGGAGATTGAATAAATTGTTTTATATTTTATATTGTAAATCTACTTTTTTTTGATTAAAATTTTTCCGTAATTCTTGGGAAAACAAAAATTTATAAAATAAAAATATTAAAAAGAGTGATGTGTCTTTATTTGGGAAGAATATTGAAGAGATAAAACTAATGTTTACCTATTAAATTCCTTATTTGATTGATAAGGAAGGCTTTACTTCAAAGAGATGAACAAACTTTGAGTGTTGGGTAGAAAAATATAGATTAATAAAACTAATTAAACCTAAAAATCTCTTTAAATGTACTTTTATTCTTTTTAAAATAAATATACTAAATAACAACATAAGAAAATAAAATATTATCCTTTTCATCTCATTAATAGTTGTTGGGGAATTACACATATTGAGTTTCTTTTTCAATATATATTTTATATAGACATAACTTTTTTTTTTAATACTTAAATAATCAACAATATCATATCCCCTCAATGTTATATAATATCATATTGAAAATATAAAATTTTTATCATCGTTATTATAATATTAAGGTTAGGTTTATGAAAACATATTAAATTAACAGTGATCTCATATATATATAAATATTTTTCCCCATTTTCTGGAAATGTTTAATGAAGTATTTTTATATAATATTATATATTAATAATAATAAGATGGAACCTTCTCAAGTATATACACATTTTTAAGAAGTAAAATCACAAGGATTGAAATATATATATATTTAACATCTTTTTAACTTCTATCCTTATTTTCCTCTCATATATATCAACTTCAAACAAAAATTAATTATCATTATAATCACATATAAATTAATATCAAATGATGGCTTTTTATCACAAAACATAATCATTTATCAAAAAGCCTTATATAATTATCTTTTTTAACTTTAATCAAATTATTTTTTATTACCTACACCAATAAATAACAACTAATTAAACTATCTATTTTTATTTTTTTTATTAACACAAAGAAACAAACTAATATATAAATATATTATATTCTATTTTTCAATTGAAAAAATCAACTCTTATTAGATTAAAAAGTAATTTTATGATTAATTAAACATTATACACATATTATTATTTTCTTTTCTACCTCCTCCTCTTTTATTTATCTATATAATTATATTAATTAATCATTTTTTTAACCTTAAAATTATTTCATAATTTATTATCATCATAAAAATACACATCTTTTCTCCTTCAAAACAGTAGAATTACAAGACATCATTTTTTTGATGAAACAAATTATTTTACACATCATTATAGATATCAAATAGACGAAACACTTTCTTCTAAAGGTTATGCCATTATATATATATAATATATAACATTAAATGTAATGTTAATTTTTGTTACTATAACAAAATCATTCATAAATATATATACATGTTATTTTGAAGGCATTTATTGGTAAGAAAATTTTTAAATATGATTGATTGAAATCTATAAATCATTATATTATTACAATTTAATAACAAATTTTTTTTACAAATTAACTTTTAAAATGATATAGTTAAAGAAAACATAAGGATATTTACAACTTCTTCCATAATTTTTTAACCACTATAGAAATTTTCTTGTACAATATCAAATAAATTATTAAAAATATGGATATATAAATGAGAGATACAACAAAAAATTATACAAATATGGGAACTATAACAATTATTATAAAAAAAATTACATTTAAATAATATAACTTTTTTGACTCTAAGCAATGGTAGAGACAAAAAAATTATATATATATTTTTTATTATAAAATTATTGTTACCAGATTAATTGTATTAAAAGGGTCTGAAATATAAATAATGTCGTATTCCGTTATATATAACTTCAAAAAAATAAATGCCTTTGTAAAAATATTTTTTATTAAAGCAAATTACATATGTATTTTTTATATTCCAATGTTTATGTCCCCTAGTAATGGTAGATCTTGAAAAGCGAATGACACACCTCCTTTTTTAATTTTTTTTTTCCTAAATAAATGGAAATAGTTTTAATATGGTATTTATCCAATTTTTTATTTGATATTAGATTAAGTTTTTTATTTCAAAAAATAGTTTTTATAAATAACATTTTAAATTTATCTAACTATATTTTTTAAAAAAACCAACAATTAAACATTTGGTGAGAGATTAGAAGATTAAAATGCTAATAATAATGACAAAGTTTATAAAAAAAAATCATACATATATTCACTACATTAACGTAAGTGGTATTAAAAGTTCTTTACTTGTTGATTATTAGTCAATCATTGCATATATTATTTACAACCTTTTTTCTTCCTTAATCTGTCTTCAACATATTATATACTTTTCATTAAAATTTTTCAAACAAAAAAATTTAAACAAACAATTTTAACACAAAACTTATTTTTTATCCCTAATAAAAGTGTCATTTTCACAATTAAAGTACCAAAATATTGAAACAAACACGTATATGTGTATTTTGGTAGTGCCAAAATAATTCTCTTTATTTTTTTATTTCATAACTACATATTTTCTCATTCAAAACATGATAATTTTTTGTCGACATTGTTTAATATATATAATAATAGAAGGGACAAAACAAAATTTTTATAATATATAAATATAATTTAACAAAATTAAAGAATAAAAAAAATAAATTTTAGGAAGATATATATATTATATTTCAAAACCAATTGAAAGAATATTATATGGATGAATTAAAAAAGGAAAATTATTTTGAAAGAGAAAAAAAAAGGGGGAAAATATATGATTGGAACAATTTTTTGTTAAATAAAATTTTTTTGCCCTTGATAAGGAAAGAAAAGTTTCAAGATGCCATATAAAGAAATATATGGTAAATGGAATATCTTGATACTCAAATGTGTGTAAAATGATAAACAGGATTAGGAAGAAGATTCTTTTTTGTAATTTTTGATGGTGATTATGCACATATAGATGTATGTTCTTGAAGATAAGAATAGTTTTAAAATATATTAAAATGAATTTTTAAAACAAAAAGACAATAATGTATCAAAAAATAGGAGATAGAAAATATACATAGAGAATAATTTTTTGATGGTATGCTTTTTGGTATAAAATATATGTAATGATGAGAGAGTGATTATATCAAATAAAGAAACTATTTATGTATAATTTTATATTGTTAACAAAATAATGAAAGTAGTTTAAAATATATCTATCTTCTAACATATATAGATATACTATACTCATTACATTCATATATACACATATAATAATACTTCATGAAATGTAAAAAAAGAGTGATGAAGCATAAAAATTAAGGAGAGATTTTTCTTCAAAAGCACATTGGGGTATGATGAATTGTGGTTTATGATGGTAGTTAGAAGGGAAATTAGTAATAATGAAGTCAAATTATTTTTTATATATTTAGTGATTTATTAGGACTTATAAATCTATTATCATCAATTGAATAAATATTATTTATATACATATATTTTTACATATTTATATCAATTTATAAAATAATATACATATATAACATGATGGCATTTAACTTTGAAAAAAAAAATAATTCAATTAACAAATAAATATAATATACTCTTGAGATTTCTATATCTATTATTACCATATAAAACCTTTTGGATAAAAGATAATATATTAATTTTATAAAATTTTTTCTCTCTTCCTTTCAATAACAATAATTAAAAGAGAAGATAACTTTTCATTATAATTATACCTTTTTTATAAAAAATGAAATATTTTCTATCAAAAAAAGATATAAAAAAAAGATAAAAAAAAAATTTTATATTATAAATAATTTTTTAACACTCAAAACTTTCAAAAAAACAAATGCAGAGTTAGAGTGATTAAAAGAAGTGGTAAAAATAGGATGATTTTTTATTATTTTGTTTTATTAAATTAAGCAATAATAAGTAATGATTATTTAAAATAAACATTTATTTAAAAAAGAAAATTAAATTAAGAATAAAATTTTAATTTTTTTCTTCTATTCCTTTTTTATCTCTTAAAAAATAATAATGTATATGATAAAATAACTTCTATATATCTTTAAAAACATCATGTATCTACTATATATATATATTTAGAAGTATATAGTACTATATACTATAAAAAGGAAACAAAAAGATTAATGATAAAATTTATGCCATTCATTAACTAAAAACCATCCTTGGAGGCAAATTTTTTTTATATCTACCTCCTACATTCTTTAATTTTTATTTCTTTTCTTTTAAATTTATGTCACAAAACTATATGTATATGTGGAAGAGATAAGGAATTTAGTAAAAAAAAAAGGATAATATGAATTCATATGTTTATTTTAATATAACAAAAATAAAATATGTGCTATATCCATTTTTTATATACTTTTTATGTATATTATATGAGTAAAATAAATAAAATAAGGTCTTTATATTCATAATAATACATGGATAAATTTATATTTTAAAATATTTTGAATACTCTTAAATAGTTTTGATTTTTTTAGATGTTTTATTAATACCAATTTTTATTATTACTAATCATCTACCCTTAATAAAAGAATCGCTTTCCTCTTTGAACAAGATGGAGAGAGAGAGAGAAAATATCATATCATAATAATATAATACACGTAACAATAACATCTTTTGAAAGTATATGTAATAACAATAATTAGAAACATTTAAAAATTTTTACACAATGTATATGAATGTTGCAAAAAAAGTCTCCATAATATACATATAATATTCATTTTAATGATATATGAATCATATACAGAATATGTCCTATTCTTTATCAGGAAAGTTTTCTCCTCTATATATCATTTTTTTACGTTTTTATTAACTGCCATACAAAGGACATATATTCTCTCTCCCTCATTATGATTGCCAATCCTCTTTTTTTTAACTTTATAATGTACAAAAAAAATTTTATTTTATTGCCTTTTTCATAGAATATATATATACTTTATCATCAGAAGTAATAATAATAAAGATATATATAGACACCAATAGTTACAAAGAACCCATTATCTACTCCTTTTGTCATATTTTACACTCTTTTTGACATTATCATAAAAAAACTTTAATATCTCTATCAAAAAGGTTTCTATTTTGAGTAATATTCCTAACCTACAATTCACTTCCATACATATAATATTACCAAAAAAAAATGTTTATTATTAGAGAATAAATAAATAGGAAATTTATTTTTTAATACCTTCATTTTTACATCCTCTTTTCTTATATTTTTTTATACTCAAACATTATATGCATCCACGAGTTTATTTGAAAATGATGGAAGGAGAAAAAAAAATACATTTAACACATGGCTTAAAATTGAGTTTTTTTTTTTACCAATTATAAATGTAATAATATATAAAAGAGAGTGGTTAAATGAAAAAATATTTATTTACATAAAATATTACTATTACAAATATTTAAGCAAATAATTTTTAAATTAAAAGCATAGCAATATATCTTTCTCATGGATTGTACTCAATTGGGAGGTTCTTTCTACGGACCATACCATCTCCTTGGAACCATTCACGTCTGAAGGTTTTAGCAGCACCATCTGGAGTGTTAGTCCATTCAATAGTGATACGGTCGTTGTTGGTGTCCTCTTGACCATAATTAAAAGCATCACAAGATACAGCCATAAGGACATTCTCCTTTGGATCAAGAACACCTGATGGTGGATCAACTCCAAGTCTCTTCATATTAGTTGTCTTGATAGCCCATCCAATACGACGACCTCCAGCATTAGTGATTTTGATGTGATAAGTGTGCTTATCATCGTATGGAGCGTTAAAAACAATCTTTGATCCTGGTTGAGTATTGATATCACCTGGTGGAACTGATTGAGCCATAATAAACAAATTTCAAAAAATTGTCAAACCAAAGACAATATTTGTTAACTCATCTAAAAACATCTCCATTTTATCTTCTTTTGTTATATCTAAAATTACAATAATAAAAAAAAAGACAGCTCTTAATATACAAAATTTCTCATCATTTAATTAATTCTATAAAAATTTGATTATTATTACATTTTAATTAAAATATTATATTACTTATTCTTTTTTCTAATTAATTAAAATATCTATTTTCAAACTTTATTTTTTTTTTATAAATAAAAAATTCACAATATAAATATATATATATTTCTCTCGCATCAATACACAATTACTTCTTTTTTTCTAAATATAAAATTTTTTTTTAAAAAAAGTTTAAGGCAAAAAATATAATTAACAAACAAAAAAGAACTATCTTTTCAATAAAATAATGATTAATAAAATTATAATTATATTTTCATTATACATTATGTTTATCTTTTTTGATAAATTATAAAGAGAGTTTTTCTTTTAACAAAAAATGTTACCCGTAACTGAAAGTATATCTATGGTTATGTAATAGTAACAAAAAGAATTTCCAGAAAATAAATTTGATAACAAAAAACGAATTATCTTCTACCACCATTATTTTGATGAAGAGTAGAATCATACTCAAACATTTCATCATCACTTGAATCACTGGAATCTTCTTTAGTTTTCTTATGAATAATATTATATTCTCCACTTTTATTGTTCTTATTCTCATGCATTTCTCCAACACTAAATGATGAGTTAGAGTTTGTTCGATTAGAATTATAATTATTATCATTCCTATTTATTACATTTGTTTGATGTGCTGGTTTAACTGTTATAATCAAATTTTCTGCATTTGCCACCATCATATCTGTTACTTGATCAAGATTTTTACCATCAACAGATATTCCATTTACTTCCAAAACTTCATCATTTACAGCTAAAAGACCAGTTGATTCAGCTAAACCACCCTCTAAAAGTCTTGATATAAAAATACCGTTTGTATGTATTACATTCTGATTAGATATTCTAACTGTTTTACCATTTCTTATATAAAATCCTAAAGCTCTATCATTATTTCCATGTTTTGATATTCTTATTCTCCTCAAAGTATCAGGAATGATGTCTACATCAATAATAGCAGAAACCTATAAATAATTAAATTAAAAGTATTAGAGTATATAAACATACTTGTCTAAAATCAGCTGGATTTGAAATACTATATAATCTTTGAGGTTTAGGTGTAACAGGTAAAATCATACTTATACCTTTCCTTTTTCTATCCAAAGTATCCATTCCATATCCATACCTTTCATGTAATGATTCACCTTTTCTTTGGATTAATATTTTAAGTGTAGGTTTGGCTGATTCATATGATTTTCTAAAATTTTCATCATTCGTAATGGGTAGAGTATCACCAGAGTTGGAGGTATAACTTATAATAAAAGGTATCTCCTCAAGATGATGTACCTTCTCTAATAATGTTCTTAGTTCATCAAATGTCATTGGTTTACCATTCTTAAATGTTATTACAAATCTCCTAAATTCAGCATCAAATTTAGATTTTACAGCAATAAATTCGGGTACTGGTGTTAATTGTGGTTGATAAAATGATAATGAATTTCCAGATTTATTTGTATTTGTTCGTTTATGTTGCATTGATCCAGGTGATCCATCACCTTGAAATTGTTGTTCAATTGTCGTCATGATTCCTTTCTTGTTAAATATATATTTCGGTTAATAAATTAGTATATAAATGATAATAAGTGATAAGGAGTTGAAAAAAAAAGAAAGAAAAATTCTATAATATTATCAAAGAAATATATAAACACCTTTAAATAATTGGTTATAGAAAAATAATAGATCGAATAAGGTATAATATAACACTATATGTCTCTATTTATAATATATCATCAATCTCTCTCTATATTAATGATAATCACATTCAACGTCCAACACGAAACAAAAATACATTTATAATATGTATCGGGGTGGCGAAACAAACAAAACATATAGGTATTAAAAATTTTCATATATATAAAAGAATGCAAAAGTTATATATTATTCCATTTCTCTATATGTACAAAAGGTAGTATTTATTAGAAAAGAGTTATATATGCGTTGTATATAGAGAGAGTTGACAAAAACTTTAAAGGTGTGTATATTAGGGACAGAAGAAGTGTAGTAGTGTTAGTGGGAGAGACGTGGACAGTCATAATGGAGAAAGGAAAAATTATTATACATTCTATCTATACTTTTCTAACATCATATTATTCATTTTTCTCCATCACATATATATACCACACTAAAAAGACACCTTAACCTTAGAATAATAAAAATTACTATTCTTAAAAATGATTAAAAAAAAAAACCTGATATTATGAGTAATCAAGTACTGTTTAATTTGTTACAAAAGATATTATGTAATCTCACATATTATATAGATAGAAAGAAAGTTGATTTAGCAACAATATGTAATACAATAATCGATTATTATTATATTCCACCTTCATCATATTGTTATATAAAATAATATTAAAAATCATCTAAATTTTTCTCTTAATATATATATTTATTTAACATTATTATTCTGATAATAAATGGAATAAATATATATATATATTAATAAAACAATAAAAATGATAATGACAAATTATAAAAATCATTTTCTTCTAAGAAAAATTCTTTAATCATAAAAATAAATAAATTTATATATATGTCATCTGGCACAATATTTTATCATTTAAAATAATTTTTAAAATTTTTTAAAAATATTTTAATATATATCATATAATGATATTAAAAAAACAATATCTATACCCTTTATCTTAATGGTGTTAGTGGATAACAATAATGATTTTATATATATATATATCGCTGATAACAAAATAATAATTTATATTTGTGTCCATTTTTTTCAAATAAAATTATATCAGATATGATTGGTTCTTATCAATCTTCATCACTTGAAAGTAATTCTAAGTCTTCGTCATCCTATAAAAAAATAATAGTTTTAATAAAAATATTCATGACAAGAAAACATACAACATTAAATAATGATTCATCAATATCAACAGCTTCCTCATTTTTATCATTAACACCACTTGATATCTCTTCATCATTCAATTCATTAACTAATAATGTCAAATCAGAATTAAATAAGGTTGAATCTTTCAAGAATTGTTGTTTACCGGTTAACTTTCCTTGCAAGGCAGCTTCCTTTGCCTAGAAAATTTTAAATTGATAAAAATTAATTGAAAATAAACAAACCTTTTGTTCAGCATTCTTTAGTTCATACATTTCTGCTATAAATTTTTTATTCCATGCATTAAAATTTTCAACAGTAACTGTTGTTCCTTCAATTACTTTGTTTTCTTCTTCCTCAGCAGCTTTCAGTTTGGCCTCAAACTCATCCTCTGCTCTTTTTTTTAATTCTTTACTCAATTGTCCTATAATATCCTTTAATATTTTTAGATTACCAAATAACAAGCAAATAAAAACATACTTGTAATCCTGAAACAATCGTATAAATCATATTCATTCCAAGATTCTCCTCACTAATTGCATTAAGATCACTAACAATTTTTCCAACTCTTTCTTCGTCAAACAAATCCTCTAAATTACGAATACTAATCTCAGGAATGACGTCTGGATACTTATCATTCAACTTCATCTCCAATATCGTATTAAATGGTTCAATTGAATCATGAGCATCAACAATACCCTCACCATGTGAATTTAATGTTATTTTCAAATGAATATTTGGGTACTCTGTATTAAGTATTTCCAATTCCTCTGAATATATTGCTTCTAAAGCCTCTAACTCCATTTCTTGTGTCTCTTTGTAATCCATCTTTCTACTATTATCTCTTTTATGATTAGGAATATTATATATATTGTAGTGCTAATACTTTTTAATAATAACAACTAATTATTTTGTTCATAAAATAATTATAATATATATTAAAAGGTACACATCACCAATTTGTTTGGCAATTATTTTAAATTTGATATCGTGTCAAGACATATCTCAGTTTTTAAAATCATCATTTGATGATAATTTCAGTTAATTTTAAATGATTTTAGCTAATTTTTTTTATTCTAAAAATCAACATTTTATTGCCCTCAATTATCTCTCCTTAAAATGATGCGGTTAAACATTAAAATATAAGATGATCCATTTATTTTATCATTTTCGTTACCAAAAAAATGCAAATAGTATCAGCATTTCCTAACCCAATTCCTGTTGAACCAAATATAGATTTTTCAACTTTCTTGGATAAAGCTGTTAGAGAGTATGAAAATATTCCTTTACTTGTAAGTTTTGTATTAATTTGAACTTAATAATTAAAATTTTAGTTTGATCCAGAAGCAAATATATCTTACAAATTCTCTGAACTCCGTTTTCTGGTTCATCGTTTTATAATCTCCTTCAACAAAGGTGGCCTCAAACAGGAAGATGTTATAGCAACAACATTGAACAATTCAGTTGAATTTATTGCTCTATTCCTTGCTTGTTGTAGGCAGAGGTTAATATTTTGTCCATTGAATCCTAATTATAAATTGAATGAACTTACCACATATTTATTAAAAGTTTCACCAGTCTATTTAATTGTTGAACAAAATTTTGAAAAAGAAGAATCAACACATCTTGAAAGTACAATCCCATCGTTGAAGGCAATCTATAATATTGAGGATCTAATGATTGGATCACCCTTATTGAACAATGATAATGAGTACGAGCTAACAGATTTTGATAATACTAAAACAGCTCTAATAATATTTTCATCCGGCTCTAGTGGTGTTCCCAAACCTGTCCTGATATCACATAAATCTCTCATTAATCAGATATCAATGTTTAAAAGTTTAAAACAAAACGCAATAAATGATTTTCTATTTTTACAACCAACCGATACTGTCTATGGTGTGCTACCATACTTTCATTTGGGTGGTTTAATGGTAACATTGATAATGTTGATACAATCTGTAAAAGTTGTGATAAGTAGAAGGTTTAATGACAATGAATTTTATGATAATATTCAAAAATACCAAGTTACAGCATTAACTGTTGTTCCAGTTATTATAAAAAAGATGGTTGAATCAACAAATACAGATAATTACGATTTATCTTCTCTTAAATATATTTACTATGGTTCGTCAAAAGCTGATCCAAAAATGATAAGGAAAATGAAGGAGAAATTTAATCATATTGAGTTATTTATTCAATTATATGGATCGACAGAGGGAGGAAATGCTGTTTTTATGATGCCAAAAATTCCGGAGGCACAGGAGAAGATTAATTCAGTAGGGGTTTTGTTACCTGGTATTCAATGTAAACTGATTAAGAATGATAATTATATAATTGATAATGAAACTAGAGACTACGGTGAATTGTATTTAAAAAGTGATATGTTAATGAATGGTTATCTTGGATCGGAAGAAAATCCTTTTGATGAAAATGGTTGGTTAAAAACAGGAGATATTTTAAGTGTTGATAAGGAAGGTTTCTTTTATGTTGAAGGGAGATGTAAAGAGATGATAAAAATTCGTGGTTGGCAAGTGTCACCATATGAATTGGAAACTTCAATTATTAATCATTTTTCTGATTGTATTGAGGAATGTGGTGTTACAATTTTTAAAGATAATGATAACGAAGATGATGGTTACCTTGTTTGTTTAGTTGTTTTGAAAGAAAACTATACTATTGAGGAAGATGATATTATAAATTTTGTTCAAAATAATTTTATTTCATATAAACATATTAAGAAACCAATCAAATTTATTGATAAGTTACCTAAAACTTCTAATGGTAAAATTCTAAGACATCTTTTACTTGATGTTTATAAAAATTTACTATAACTTCTTTTTAAATATTAAAGTGCTTCTATAATAACTTAAATTTATATTGTTTAATAAAATAATTTTAATCTTCATTTGTTCTAATGTTCTTTTATAATTCTCAAAAAATAACCTATTCAGTTATCTTAGCACTTAATCGTATATATATATATAATTATTTATAATCAAAAAATTCTCTTGAAAATGTTTTCAAATGACAAAACATTACTCCAAAATGACGACGAATTTCCCTGTTAACAATCTCTTATTGCGTTTTGATTAATATAAATCTTTTAAAATTATATTTATCAATTGAATTTCAAATGACAACCATTCATTCTGATGTTGACACTTTTATGGATTCTGGTTACGGAAAGGATCATGAATCTAAAGAAATATTATTTTCAAATTTTAAATTTTCTTGCTGTCGTTTCTTCCGTCTATTTCAAAATTATTCACCATGCAACAAATCTTGTGAAGCATCGAAATTGTTAATTGGAGAAATAAATATGGAAGGAGAAAACATTATTAGTTGTGTTAAAAAGTTATTAGGAACCCTAGATTTTGTTGGAGATATAAGAAATGATTCAAAAACTGTTGTTGACTTGATTAGGCATACAATTCCTAGGGTTAATAATTGTAGTAATGAAATTGTTGAGTCAATCGTTCAAGATCAAGGCAATAGGAACAAGGAAAAACAATGTTCAAGTTTTAGTGGTGGTAGTTTTGGATCAATAGATAGTTACACAAAAATTATGAATGACAAAGGATTATCCTATAGTTCTGATGAACTAGAAAACACTAGTAATGAAGTAAATATTCCTGAATATCTTCAGGCATCCAGTGAAGACTCTATATTTGATGGTAAGTTAATAAATTAATTTAAGTATTTGGCTAACGTTTTAGCTGATGACATAATACCTGTAAATGAAAGAGGAGAATTCTTTGGAAATTTAAGTTTTAGAAAAAAAAGACTTGTTAAAAGAAAGAGAAGAATCAATGAAATGTCTAACGATTCGGATGATGAAAAATAGAATTTTTTTTTTGATTTGAAATTTGTTAGAAAGAGGATGAAAACTTTCTCAATACCGGTAAATTTTGCTGTAAAATATTTTTATTATTAACAATCTAAATATTTTTTATTGCTTATTTATTTTTTAAAATAATTATTTCACGTATATTTCTTCTATCGATTAAAAAAAANAAAAAAAACATTAGTTTATTGTCATTTAAAATTTAAATCTTTTTCAATTTATTTTATCATCAGAGCTATTTATCTCTATTTTACTTCCTTAATATTACATTAAAGTGCAATATATCAAAACATTTTGTGATAAAAAAGAGCGCACATATAATTAGAAAGATAAGTTAAAAAATTTATTTTTTTACTTACTTTATATCAATTTGTTTTTAGCATATAAAATTAAATTAATAATTTATTAATCACAAACTTTAATTTTAAAATTTAATATATTTTTTAAAAAATATGTTCATTTTTTTAATGATAACTTGGGAATGATGATGATATAGTGTATTATTTTCTTCTTTTCAATTTTCTTTTATTTTTAAAGTTCTATTATATGTTTGAATGAATTCTCATTCTTTTTCAAGAGGAGTGTTGATAGAAATATGTATACATATATATATAAATAATTTTAAAAAATAAATGAAAAATTATTTTTTTTAAAGTTCCTTCATTTTGAAAAATAATGTATTGTTGAAAATATTTTTCTTATATTTTACAACAAAAAAGCTTTTAATTATTAAATTAATAAAGTAGTTTTTTTTATTAATTTAGAGATATTTTTTAAGTTTATTATTAATAAATATTTTTATATCCTTTTGATATATGTATCTAATATTAATAGTTAAAGCATATTACAAGAACTACTACTGTTGAGAGATGAAGGATAGATAAACCTCTTGAAAGTTAAATTATCATGTTCCTTATATATGAAAGATAAAGGGATAAAAATTTTAAGCTTCTTTATAAAATTTAATTTAAAAGTTTTAAGATGGAAATTTATATATATTATGATGGCACAATAAGGAGCTAGAGAGAGTTATATCTATATAACTGTATGAGGGAGGACATTAAATTTTTTCCTTGATAACTAGAATAATTTATCACTCCTCTTCTATATATAGGCTATATACATATAGTTTATCCCCTCAAAATATATGTTATAGTTAAAGAAAAGATGTTTGATATATCAATAAGAATATATATATATCCCTCTATATTATTAGAAGTAACGAAGAGTAAAAGAGTTCTCTTGTTTAAAAAGTTGGTGTTTTTACACGATAGTTATGTAGATGTTATAATATAAACATATGTTTGAAAGGAAAAATATATAGATATCTAAACTTTACATGTTATAACAAATTTATTTTCCCTATTTCTATGTATATTTCATTTATCTTTCTTTTTTCATTTAAATATAAACATACTTTTCATATATAGTTATTTTCTCTATATTATTACCATTTTTACTTTTTAAAAGGGACTGTTTAAAAATTGAAAGCATACATTTTCTACACATATATATATTAACATATATTTGAGAAAGAGAGGTGGAGTAACATATTAGGTTAAAAAAGAATATATTATTTTTTTCCTTCAAAACCACAAATCTTTCCTATCTATATTACATATATATATATCTCCCTTCTACGAATATAATAATACACAAAGAAAATTTAATATTACATATATATATACTCCTTTATAAATGAGGAGAAATATGGCAGTAACAGATGCCTCTACTCTGTCAACTGAGAAAAATGATAATCGTCTCAATGAAACATCATCGTCCAAAAGAATTCAGGGAATGTTGAATAATATGAATTTTTATGGTGAGATTAAAAATAATAATATTAGACAGACAGGTGGTGCTGTGTATTTTAGTCAACCAACTAATATGGCAGAAGAAGGTAATTTTTAAATATATATTTTATATAGTAATTTTAGTTCAAAATCTTTATTTTGAATCAGTTCACTTTTCAATTGACGATGAAGAGAAACTTTTGTTGGAGGATGATATGGATGTTCATAATATAGGATTTGGTAAAGCTTTTCGTAACAAAACAACATCAAAAATTCAATCATTTATTGATAATAGAAATGGAGATGGTGCCAACAATAATTCATTCCACAATATAAGTCTATCGAACAACAGAAGTGGGACAAATTTTTCAAGATTAACGAGATTAACCAATGATGATACAGATCAGGATTCACCTTTAGATGAGCTGAATTTAATTCTACCAATTTCTGGTACTTCATTTCCTAATGTTAAACCAACAATTCATTATGAAAGTACATGGAGCAAAATTAAAAATGTCCTTTTTTGTTGTTATCCACAGCCACGAGGATCAAATTCAATGGGTATTTTGAATTAAAATTATATTATTTATATATAGTTTTTTGTTTTGAAGAAGTTTTATTCCTAATGAAATGATTTTTAGAAGTATTAACTTTTCATCTATAAAGATCTCTCATTTTTTTTTGAATATAAATATTAGGAAAAAATGGAAAGGAAAACTTTTATTTTATTATAATTCTTCTAGAACACAAAATTAATCATTCCATGTATAATAAAATTTAAATTTTTTTTTAATATATCTTTCACATTATTATTTCTCATTATGAATGAATAACTTTATCATATAAAAAAATCTTTTTTTTTTTAAAAAAACTTTTTCTTATCACAGAATTTGCTTTTTGTAATAGAAAAATATTTATATTTCCAAATGATATTATTTCTATCATTAGCCGTTGAAGAAAAAAACATATTTTTTATATATCACGAATGTTTTCATTATATGTAAAGTAAATTTAATCACAAAATAGATTGAAATAAAAGTAAAATATATAATCAATTTAAGGAGAGATAAGTTCTTTTCAAAAATTTATAAGGGGTAAATAAAATATGTTTTTGAATAATAATTTTTTTTATCCTTTTTATTTATTTTTTACAAATTGTCTTTATAGTTGCTTATAGTGACATTTCTTTATCATTATTATATGAATTTGTTTTTTTAAGATAATAGAAAAAAGAACATATAAATATCATTTGATAATTGTAGGTTCAAGAGATTTTCAAATGTGTTAAAGTATATTCTATATGTCATATACCATTAAAGTTTTAAAATATATTTTATTGGTTAGATAATTATTAAGCAATGTGTATTTAGGGGAGACAAAAAAAAATTATATTCCAACTTTCCTTTAACATTTTTCATTATAATAAAAGGTTATAGAGAGATAGAAGAAGTGGAACTTTTATCTATTTAAATTTTTAACAAAAGAAAATATGGACCATTAAAAGGTATATTATTATTTATCTTTTCCTTTTTAAATGATACATTATTACCAATTGGTAATATAAAACATTAAAAAAATGTATAGTATAATGCTATTTATTTCCTTATTCTATTTATAGATATATTTATTTTTATTATTGATATTAATAAATGGTAGGAAAAAATTATCTTTTATATTTATATATGTACTTTTATAAATATATCATTATTTGGAATGTGATAATAAAGTCGAAAAAAAAAAATAAATAAATTAGTTAAGTGAAATTGTTTTTATAATTATATATATCTTTTATGTCGTTTTCCTTTCTTATCAACCTACAAAAGTTCCTTATTTGGTAGGATGAGAAATAAACTTTAAGATTATTTTTTTCCATCAATCGTTTGAGAATTTATCATAAATTCTGAATACATATCCTATAAAATAATAAGAAAATTTATAAAAACATATGATAAATCAAAAATAACAAATTTAAAAATAAACCAACCTTCTCACTATTTGATGGAACTCTACTCAAAAAGTCTAATAACTCATTATTTGGAATAAAATGTGGATTGCGAAGTTTTTTGGTAAACTTATTTATTCCCCATATCATTATAATCCATCTTATTGGAATAAAATATAATATTATTGATATAACCAACAATGATACTGTACCAAGAAGTGACAAATAAGGCACACTAAAATTAAATGTATTCATTATACGTTCCATCAATGAAACTATATAATGAATTGCTTCTTGAACAAGAATAAGATGATCACCCAATGAAAATACAGTATTTTTCCATGTTGTCACAACATTTTCTTTTTTAACACTACCATTAGGAGTTGTACTTTTTTCTTGTACCTCATTATTATTAAAATTTTCTGGATCCGGTGACTCCTGCCTATTATAAAGGTTAATTGAATAATTAGATGCATTATATAAACTTCCATACAATCCATGATTTCTTCTAACTTTTAATAATAAATAATTTCTCATAAAAATAAACAACAATACCAATGGAAGATGGAATGGTTCGAAGTAATAGACTATGAGAATAAAACCAATCATAGCTAAGAAACTTTTTATATAATTTTCCCAATTAAATATTCCTGTTATCTCATCAGAATACTCACAAATTGTTTTATAATAATTCTTTAATATATTAACATCTTTTATTAATTTTGATTTCTGAAATTTTATTTGTCTCTCTATTAATTTCCTTTCTTTTGGATTAAATGTTCTTAAAGCAGCTCGTATTGGATTCCAGATTACTTCCAATTCAATGTATATCTCACCTTTAACACGATGTTTAAGATCAAAATCCTTGAGTCCATACCATTTTTTAGAAGCATTTTTAATTGATAATAAAGGTATAGCTACTTTACCAAGAAATTCAGTCTTTTTATTAGGATCTTCATCATACAATGTAAAGTATAATATTGAATGAATATCTTTAACGTTAAAAGTAAACATTTTATTCCATTCTGGATTCAAAGTTTTATACTCCGTATGTGTTTGTAGTCTAGCATTATCTAATTCCACTACTACAAAAGGATCACTTTTACCATTTAAATCTAAAGCTGCTAAATTTGATGCCTTATAAACTTTAACAGATAAATGACCAACATCGTAAATATTATCAAAAGTCTTCTTCAATGAATATTGCTTCATCTTTTCATTCCTTTCATCCTCTTCACAATCATTCCTATCTATTGATCCCGTTGTTACACTTGATCCTGATATTGACAATAATAGTAAAATTGATCCTTTGTCATCATACAAATCAATCCACATCTCATTTGTTTGTTCCTTGATAATATCACTCATTTTTAATGATGAATTACCTAACACACTATTAGTACTTTTATCAATAACACTCAACTCAAGATCATGAGTTTCCTCATCATAAATATGTAAATCAAATTGTTCTAACCATTGTGGTTCAAAAGTTTGTTGTATAACCTTACTTTTATATTTTTCATTACCAAGTCTAAATTTTACATACGGAGATGGTCGAGATGAACTTGTTGCTAGTGTTAACATATTCAAATTAGCTTGTACAAGAACTACATTGAGAACGGCATACCATATTTGTTGATTTTTTGACATCTTATTTGTTGCCCTATTCTTTGTTACAACACCTCTAACAGCTTTCATCAAAAAGGCATCTCTTTCCTTCTTTGTTAACGGTTCAATCATTATAGATAACCTTACAAATCCCAATTCTTCTCCCTCATTTGGATTATTCTTATCTTCCAACTCCAACTTTAAATCATAATTTCTATAACAAAAAAATTATCTTTATCTAAAATTCAAACATACTGTGTCAATGTTAAGTAAGCAAGATTAACAATACAACCACCCATATAATCATCAGTCATAAATCTATCATAATCATAACAATCAATATACAAATCTTCGGTAGGGTCTTCAATCAAAAAACTGAATTCTTCCTCCCAATTGGGATTTAAATTTTTATACATAACACAACTTTTATAAATTATTTTTGATTTATATTTAAATTTAATATATGGATCACTTGATCCACAGGCATCTCTTTTAGCTAGGTTGATACCAGAATGGAGAGAAATGTTGAGGCGAAATGTTATGTATATTTCCTCATCATCTCCTATCTAAAAAAAAANAAAAAAGAGATAAAATTTTTAATATATTTTTAAAACAAATAAATATATTTTTCAATCTCAAATATTTATCTATTCATATTATGTGATAATAAGTGGGTTTCTTTAAAATTAAAAAAAAATAGAGTTCTAAAAAAGGGAATAAAAAAGGCATATGTACTTAATTACAATACTTCTCTTTTAGCTGCCTCCTTAATTATTTTCCAAATGAGATGAATGAAATTTACCATTCTTCACTGTATATATATTCATTGCATTAAAATATCATACAAAAGAAAATTAGCGGTTTTAATCTTTCTTTAGGAAATAAAAAAAGAAAGAATATATAAATATTATTGTGATATGTTAAAATAAAAATGAATATATTTTGTATCCAGAATAATTGTAATGAAAAATGTCTTATCAATATAAATTTCTAACAAATTAATAAGAAAAGATTTACGCGGTTAAATAAAAATATTGTTACTTTATACAAATGAATGATTACATAATGAAATTTGATTTATTTATATGTTTTATATTGTCAAATATTATATAAAAAATAACATGTAAATAAATATAATCATTTTTCGATTGTTATAATATATATTATTTACATGATTTTTGTTTTCATTACATTTATATTTATCACTCCTTTCTTCTTAAATTTAGAAAGATAGATGTTAAATATTTTTGGAATCATAAAAGGTTATGTAATATCAATTTAATAAAATTGGAAAAAAAATAAGTGGTATTATAAATATTGTTTAAAAAAAAGGAAAAAATAAAATTAAAAATAAATTAATAATAATTATAGATAAATATTTGAAGAATAATAATATTTTTTAAAAAAAGAAGATATAAACGTACAATTGTATCCAGTAAAGCATGATATTTAACAATTTTGGAATGATTGTTTTCATTAGGTGTTGATAGACAATTTAAAGCATTGATAAAACTTCCATCCTTTTTATCTTTACTTTTTCTAGATAATGAAAAAACTTTCTTGACGTTTTTTAGCATCATCCTTGGGGAGGAGATTGTTCTCTCGTTAAGGAGAGGTTCATTTGTGTTTCTAGAAATAAAATTATTATTTTATAAAAATAAAAGTGCATATATGGTTTTAGGGTATATATATAAATTATAAAAACAAAGAGAGAGAAAATGTGTTGTATAAATATAATAAAAATTACTTTAGATGAAATAAATTTCCAGTAGAGAACCATCGTTTCTTCTTTTCATAAATTAATTCATTTTTTTTTCTTTTAACCATAATATTGTCATCATTAACTGTTGTGCTTGTGTTGTAATTTTCTGGTGGTATCATTGATCTTGAATGATTAGGTGATTCTAAATGTATAAAGATAACGTATTAATAATTTATTTCTTTTTTTTTATATTATTAATAAAGTATATGATATAACAAAGATATAAATAAAATATTTATCTAAGAGAACATGTATATATGAATAATGATTTATCAAACAAACAAATAAATATTATGAAGTATTTAAGTATATTAAAAAAATGATATTTAATATTTTTTGGTTAAACATTTTTAATATATAAGTTTTGTGAAAAAATATAACAATAATTAAATATGCATATGAAAATATTAAAAATTAAGGAAAACATTGATATAACAATAAAAATGCCTAAAGGATTAAGTTAAAAAAATAACAAAAAAGTCACTCACAACTCAATCAAAGATGATTAAAACTTTTAATAAATCTTTATTTAACTCAAAAAATTTGAAATTTTCTGGAAAAATATTTTTACGCTTCTCTATAATGATATTATTATTATCAATTTTTTTGATATCTTTTACAATATCAAGTCGTTTAAAAATATAACTCTATTATATATAATATATAACACATATTTACATCAATGTTCTTCCTATAAAAATATTTTAATTAAAAAGATGTCTAAAACAAAAATTATTATATAATAGAAAGATATGTACCAATCTTTAAAAAATTTGATAAATGTTATTTTAATTTTTCTTTTAAAAAAGGTTTTATTAATATAAATGACTAATTACAATAATATGATTTTTATAAAAGGGAGTGGATGTATAATTAAAACTAATGAGTGATTACTTTTAGTTAAAAAAAGATGTTTTCAAAAAAAAAGTTTAGACATAAAGTAAGAGAAAACGTACCAATTATTTAAAAATAGAGAGGATTATTAAAATATTATGTTAAAAATTAGTAAGTTTATTAACTATTTATTGTTACCATGAGTTTTCGTTTTATTGTGTTAAATAAACTAAAAAGGATAGAAGTGATAAATATTGTTTTTGTTGCTTAAAAATTCCTTAACAAAAAAGTAAATGTTACTTCTTTGTTAGAACCAAAATTTGGTCAAAAAAAAAACACATTATATATATCTGTTGTTACTTAATTCTGAGTATATACAAATAATTACCCAAATAAGAATCATGATATTAAGAAAAAAAGAATATTAATAAATATATTTTTAATAGAAAAAAATAAATTGTATTGATAATTTAACATAAACATATATATTACTTACCAAAGGAAAAAAAATTACCAATTTTATTATCTCCATTATTAATTGAGGAAGAAATACTGTCATCAATATAATAATCTTCTATAGTTATCTTTGAAATATTTCCATTATTACCATTCCTTCCTCTATCAGGTATCTCCTCAAATCCCTGCATTGAATCAATCGTCGGTAGTGATAGACACCAAAAAGATTCTATAAAATAATGTAATATTATTAAAGAATAAAATATTAAATAAGATTTTATATTTTTAATGTCCCATACTTCATTTTCTTTTCTCTTTTATATGTATATGTATGATTTTTATGACAAAATTGAATTAGCATATTTTGATTGGAAGCATATATATATATATGTTATAAATTATAAAAATAATAATAATTGATTTTTCTAATCATATTTTATTTATATAATAAATTGACTTCTTTGATGAATTTTTTTGGATAGCTATTATTATTAAAATATATTAAAATCAAGGAACATAAAACGAACCATTTTTCTTCCTTCTTTTCTTAATATACTTTGAATCTCCTTCTGATCTTGAAGATGATGGAGTTGGAGGTAAATTATTACTACTATTGTATAGTGTTTTTTCTTTCCTCCAATTCATCTAAAAAATATATATTACAAATTTGTTTATTTTTCATATATCATATTTAATACCAAACTTTAATATACATAGTAAACATTACATCTACATAAATGAAACCACAAAATTTAAGTATAAATTTGAAAGCTGTGTATTCATAAAGCTTGTCAAGAGGGCAAAAGTAGGATAGAGAAAGGTTTTTCGAGTAAAAACAATAATTAAAGTTTTAAATCAAGTAAAAATTCATATTATTATCTTCTTTCTTAACAAAAATATTACTTTAAAAATAAGAAATGGTTGGTTAAAATTGAAAGGAATCAACAGGCCTAAATAATACTAAAGCTATATGAAACAATAAAAGAATTTTAATATATATATATAGTAAAAGTTAGAAATATATATACTTTATGATACAATATTTTTAATAGTGATAAGGGAATTCTCATTCTTATTTACAAATTTTAACTTGATGCATTTCATTTAGTCTTTGGTTTTTTTGAACAAAAAAAAAGTAAAAA
>LM523191.1:19216-54857 GCA_000941615.1 Parastrongyloides trichosuri | reverse complement strand
TTTTTTTTTATTAATATTTATTGTTATTATTTTTTGGATTTATATAACTATACTTTGGGTATTATTATACTCTTTCTGAATAATAGTTAATAGGAGTAATAACATATGCATTTTAATGATATTTCAAATAACTTTTTGTTTGTGTGATATTAAATTATTAAAAATTGTTTTTTATTATTAATATTTGCTTATATTTCAAATATTATTTATATATAAAAAGTTTTATTTAATATAATTGAAAAGAGATGTTTTAAAAAAATTGGAAGGAGTGATTAACATAAATATTAATATATTCTATAATTGAGGTGTGTTGTTGAAACACTTATATAAAATAATGTTTACACATACAATTTCCTCTTAAAAGTTTTCTGGATAATTTATATTATCATTCGAGTTATATAGTATGTAGAAAAGAAATAATATTATACGTTTAGAGAAGAAATAGCGTTTGGAGTGAATGATGATGAATTGGTAATACAATTATACTTGACATAAGATGAATATATTATTTTTAAAAGGAGAAAAATTAGAGTTTAAGAATAAAAATTTTAATGGAGTTTGTATGAATACGTATATCCTGGCTTTACTTAAAACTATTTTGTAGCATTCCTCTTGTTACTTACAAAAAATATAATATAAGTATATAATCGTAGAAAACAAAAAAGAGGCATAATTAAATGATATAAAATTGATTTTAAAGCTTCTTGTTTTTTTTTCCGGAAAATACTTGAATGAAGACTTTCAATGTTTTACCTCTTCGTTCATAACATTAAATTTTCTTTTTGTTATAGTTGCAATAAAAAGTAACTTTTCATTTTAATAATAATAATAATAAGAAAATACATTGTTTATATATTTATAAATCTTATAGTATGACATAAAAAATGTAATACATCTATATAAATAGTAAAAAATGCACTATATATTTCAAGAACAACCATTTTAAAAAAAAAATTGTTATTCTTTATATCAAGTGATAAAAAAAANAAAAAAAATCATGCGTATTATATACATCCGTATTTGTTATATATTTCCTTCATTTAATAGCACATTTTCTATAAATAATCAACACTATCATTATCACTAAATGCTTTGTCATTTAAATATATTGTAATCATTTCATACTCCTCAGAAACAAAACTTTCATTTATATTATTATCATTAATCTCTTTAATTTCTTCAATATTTTCTTTAATAATATTTTCGTTGATATCATTATCCTTCTTCCTTATCAAATGTCTCCATATACTGATGTTATTATTACCTTTCCCATGATACCAAAAGATTCGTATGAATTGAATTAGGATAATAATTAAAAATAATAAATATATAAATGATAATTGTGCTATCCAAGTGTATTTTAATGTAAACTTAGCTAAATATTCTATACAATCATTCTCATTTTCGTTAATCTTTAAAAATTAATTAAAAACAGTCTAAAAGGAAACAACATTACCTCGACACTTCTTTTACCACATTTACTTTCAATAATATCACCATTTTTTGGTTGAATTAAATTACTATCAAATAATATTTTACCCTCCTCCAGTGGTCCAAATGAGTGTTGATGACAATAAAGAAATGGTTCAATTAAGGAACAAAATTCTTCATCATCTTGATATAATATTAAAAATAGACTAAATGTTGCCTTTAAGACAAGTTTTTTAACACTAATAATAACAATAAGTCCTAAAAAAAGTATTCCAAAAAGTATCAATGCAATTGTAAAGTTAAAACATAATATAAATAGGATTCTTTTTGATTTTATCAATGCAATCATACCTATAATAGTTATTATCATTTGTAGGTATGATATTACAAGTGAAAATTCAATTGACCGACAAAACTAAAAATAACATAATTAAAATGTACTAAAATAATATTACTTACCAAAGCAATCGGCATGGCCAATTTATGATAATCTGTCTCTGGAGGTAATAAATCGTTGATAAGACATATAGCTCTACTTTTACCATATTCAGATGAAAGGATATATATGATGCCAGTTGTTGAGATAGAAACAAGAATAATAAATAGAATAGATATTTTTGAGAATATTATTCTCAAGTATCTTGAATCTGTTACCAAACCTCCATCTACATGATCATTTAAAATTGTTAGAAGGAATGATGGTAAGGGTAACATTAATAGAATACTTTATTGTTTCTTAGTTAGTTTCAATTTAATACAATATATATATAAGTAAAGTTATTATATAATGACAATATCAGAATGTAAAACTTTTTTATTTTAGAATTAATATTTAAAACAAAAAAGAAGAACCTATATACTTTCCTTCTTTCAAATAATAATATTGTGTGAAAAAATATTTAATAATAATTTCATACTCCTGTACCTTCTATAATAAAATTCATAATTAATAAAGGAGTATAATTTTTATATATATTAAAAATATGTTAAAATGATAAAATATTTTAACGTATATATACATACAAAAAGGAAAATTAAAATCTTGATGCAAAAAGTATAAATTGTGTTAAATAAAACAAATTATGATGTGATATATGATATATGTCCATATTGGAATAAAGAATAAATAAGAAGGTGTTTAAAAATTATGGATAATATACACTAAAATTTTATATATATAAATATAAATTCTCATTAATTTTTCTCTTGAAAAATAGATTCGGATATCCATAAAAGACTTCTCACATATATTATATATATGATAAACTAAAATGTACTCTGAATATATCTGTTTTGAATATACGTGACTATTTTTTTTGTATACATCTAGAAAAATATTATAATGAATTTTTTTTATATTAATTATTATGTTACAAAATAAAATAACAAGACAAAAAATTGGTTACAAAAAAATAATAATGGTTTCAAAATATTGATACATCATGTTCTTTTATTGATGTAATGGAATTCCTCATTTTTCTTTCAAAACATCACCACATATATTCTTATCTATTTAAAAAATGACTATTTATTAAAAGACAAAAAATGACATATCACTTTTTAATATATATATCTATATACGATTTTCTTTTTAAAGCATTTATAAGTTATGAGTTCTTTTATTGTTATTTTCGTCTCAATAATAATAACAATATACAATAAAAATTATTATGATGCATTACATGCATTCTCTCACGAAACTAATATTTATTTCACATCTTTACAAATTTTTAAACTCATCAATTTTAGAAAAAATTTCTTTCAAATTGTAAAAAATTAATTTTTTATCTATAGAAAAATAATTTGTTTGTATATGAAAGATGGAATTTAAAATTAAAGAATCTAATATTAAAATTATACATATAAAAAATATATTCTATCTAATCTTTTAACAACATCAAAGATGCGTCAAGTAAACTTGAAATGCAAATATTTATAAAAAAGTATAGAAATAAAATTATTTTAAAAAACAAAAATAACATTTCCTTAATAAATCTTATCTTTATAAACATATACTTAATCATAAAATATCAAACAAACAAAAAATTTATATTTAGATTATATAATAATCACTCTATACTTTCATATTATTTTAGCTTCTTCAATTTTTTTTATAAAACACAATTATCATATTCTTTATATTGTAGAAAACATTTAAAATTATATTTTTTAATTCAAAAAAATGTTAGCTAACAAAAAAATTTGTCTTTTGAAAGTACTCCTCTCATTCTTTGACGTTAATCCATCCTTTTTCAATAATTATAATAAAAATTGTCATTATAAAAATTATTTAAACTTAATTCTAGTATTAATAATGCGTAGGAAAATTAAAATCTTTGAAATATGTACTTTTAATAATCTAATAAAAAGTGTAATTTGTAAAAAAAAACTGTCAATAATGTAATTATATATATTTTTTTTCTAATTAAATCGTTGTCTATATCTTAAAGTTAATTCATTATCATTACGTAAATTGTGAATTTCAATATCCTCTAATGACTCATTCTCCTTTCTTAATCTCTCTTCCTCTTCCAACATTTGTTTTCGAAGTCGCTCTGCTTCTTCTCTTTCCCTTCTTAATCTTTCAGTCTCCTCATTATCAACAATCTCCTTATGTGGATTTTTTATCAAAATTTCTACATTTCTTTCATAATCTTCTCTAATATCATCCGCATCAACTTTAATAATCGTTGAATCTGATTCAGCACCCCATACAACACGATTTCTAAGACTAGCTGTACCAATAAAGTTTTCAAACTTATTATAACTATATATTCTAGCTGGTTGATGTCTTCTATAACTAATAGCTAATCTTTCATCAACATGAAGTATAGATATAAATTCAAAAGGATTAACTCCAGTATCCTTATTTTTTGATAAAATTCTAAAACCACCATATAATAATTCTCTACCATTATTACGATTAAGAAATGTTCCTTGTATTCTTTGATACTCATCTATCCTAGCTGTTCCAAAAGCCTCATGATGACCATAATTATCCTTGATAATCCTTTAAAAAAATTCCATCAATATCAAATTTATAAAACATACCAGAAAGCAATATATTGTTTTTCATCAGGATTTCTCAAATTCCTATGAGAATCAATTGTTACAAAATCATCGACATTCCTTCCATCAAGTATATTTCCAAATTTATCTATACTTGTCCAATATTCTTCACCAATCTAAAAAAATGTATTAATTAACAAATTTAATTAATACAAATGAATAACATACCCAGACAGTTTCAATTTTATTAACAATAACAAAAATTGTTACAAAAACAACAATGTACTTCATTAACATTTTAATTTCTTATTTATATACCACCAAATGTGTGTATAAATTTTTAATTGAAAGACAATGGTATAGAAAGCAAAAGTAGTATTATTAAAAACAAAATATATATATATATCTTAAACAAGATATATATGTATAATTTATATAAATGGAAACGTATCTATATAGAAAGGGTTCTCTAAAATTTACCACAATAATTGTTAACCAAAAAGTCTATCCTTATATATAATCATGGATAGGTTAGAAAAAAAAGAAAGTATATATAATATTATTTAAGCTTCGATCTACTAATATTATTTTCTTATCAAAGGAAAAATTCCAAACAATATTAATAATATATAAACCCTAATATATTTATAATATTATTATTAATTTTGCATTGAAATGATGAGAAAAGAATTTTGTACCCTTTTAATGATGTGTTGAAGTAATGATTATATTTGAATGAAGTGTCTATAAAAAATGATCTTATCAATGATAGTCATTCCTATTGTTTGTAAAAATTTTTAACTCATCTCTTTTTTTAATGAAATTGAAGAAATGTTTGATCATATTGATGATTATACTAAGGATTGATATGCTATATACAATGGATTTAGATAAAAATTTTTTCCTTTCCTATGATCTATGTAAAAAAATAGTGATTATTAATATATGAATGATATCTTATTTTTTAAGTGATTATTAGTATCATAAAATTTTTGTTATCACTAGTTGATTACGTTTTTAATTTTAATAATAATATTTGAAGTTCATTTTTTAACTATAAAGGTGTGAAAGTTTGATTGTTTAATATTTATTTATTTTCTTATCTGTTTATCATTTGAATACTTTTAAGTATTTCTTTATTGTGATTTTTAAAATTATGATTTTGAAGCTTTTAAAGTATTATTTTAACTTAATATATAATAAGAATTATAGTTATTTAAAAATAAATATAAAGTAAGTAAGAGAAAAGAAAAATAAATTTCTTATTATCAAGAACAATTAAAATGAGTAATTAAAAAGGTAGTCATATAAAATGCTATTCTTTTCTCTTTATCCATTTTCCGCTATCACAAAATTAATGATAAAACAAGGAAAATTATATAATCAAGAGTAACAAAATCGTTTCCAGTAAATTTGTATCTTTTCCTTTATGAAATAAATAAGATTTTATTCATAATTTAATATAGAATTATATTTGAAAAGAAAGTTTCAGTTTTATAACCTCATTAATTTGATAAATAATATATCTAACCTTAGTAATAAGAACTATTAACAGACAGTTTTTGTTGTTATAATTATTTTTTATAATCTTTAAAATTACGATCATAAAAATTACAAAAAATAATTTGCATTTTAAACTGTCAGTAGCGACTGATAAGAATACATAATCTTTACTAAAAAATATAAAAAAATTAATCTTCACTACTTATGGAACTTTAAAGTAAATAATAAATAGTATTACTAGTTTCATTTTTTTATGTTAATTCTTCTCTTAAATAATACAAAATACGTAATGGATCCAAAGGTTTTAAAACCTTCTTGATAAGGTAAAGAGTATTAATAATAAAAATTCTTCTTGATTCTTGATAAAATATTTTATATAATTAACAATTATGATAATATGCTTCTTTGCAGTATTGAGAATTGTTTACAACTGATGATGAATACACCAAATTATTAGCATTCTTTTTATATAATTAATAAAAATAAATTTTTGGGTATGACAATGCATAAAATTTTTAACGACACAATTATTTGAATGACATCTTTTAAAATATCAACTGCCATTTTTGTAATACTTTTTTTTTATTTATAATTATGAATATAAATTAATGATCAAATATTATTATTTATTTTGAATAACATATTATATCTTTAATCAATTCATTAATAACTTAAGAACAGAACCTCAATATAAAAAGATATTACAATGGAAGGGAAAGAAAGGATAGCAGACATATAACAAATGAATATATTCTATGTAATGCATTTTAAATTTTACAAATGCCTTCTAGAATAATCTAGAGTGTTAGTGCAAAACTTTTGTTCGAATGATTATATTCAAGATTTTCTTATTCATCTACCAGTGTAAGTAGTATTTTTGGTTTCCTAATTTTATTGTTAAGCTAATTTTTAAATTAAACATTTTTTTGTACTCCTAATAATCACTTTTTCCCTCAAAAACATACTTTTCCTTCTTTATAAGATTAATTTATAAAGATACATTATACCAAAACTAAAAAATGCATTGAAATATTTTCTGGTAAAAGTACTATTGTTTTTATTAACTTTCCATTCAATTCAATTATTCATCATACTTTTTTTATTAATTTATAATATATTTTTTATTATAGAAATAGCCCCTTACAATTTGAAATTATGACCACAAAAGTTGCTGCACCCCAAGCCGCTAATGCCTCATCAAACGGAAATAAAACTTTTAAGGATAAGGAAAAACCTGATAGTGTATTATCAAGCAACATTATTGCTGCTAAAGCTGTATCCCAAGCAATTCGTACATCTTTAGGACCATGTGGTATGGATAAAATGATTTCATCCGCTAACGGTGAAGTTAACATTAGTAATGATGGTGCTACTATCCTTAATTTGATGTCTGTTGTCCATCCAACAGCTAAAATGGTAAGATCCTTATATTAATTGATTTATTAGTAATTGATTTTTTATAGCTTGTTGATTTAGCTAAAGCTCAAGATATAGAAGCTGGAGATGGTACAACAACTGTAACAGTAACTGCTGGTGCTTTACTTGATGCCGCTGAAAAATTATTAGCTATGGGAATTCATCCAACAACAATCTCTGAATCTTTTCAAACAGCAGCAAAGGAATCTCAAAGAATTTTAGAAGATATGGCTGTACCTTTGGATTTTAATGATAATGATAAATTAATAAAATTAGCAAAAACAAGTTTAAACTCAAAAGTTGTATCAAATTATTCAGATGTCCTAGCACCAATGGCTGTAACTGCAGTTAAGAAGGTTGTTGATCCAAACAATGATGAATCCTGTGATATAAATATGATTAAAATAATTAAAAGATTAGGTGAAACCGTTGAAGAATCTGAATTAATCGATGGAGCTATTATTGACCAAAAGTCTATGGGACATGGTGGACCAACAGTTATTGATAAAGCAAAGATAGGAATTATTCAATTCCAAATTTCTCCACCAAAGACAAACATTGAAAATAGTGTTGCTATTGATGATTATGCCAAGATGGATAGAGTATTCAAGGAGGAAAGATCATATATTCTTAATTTATGTAACACAATTAAAAAAGCTGGTTGTAATGTATTGTTAATTCAAAAGTCTATTCTTCGTGATGCCGTCACCGATCAAGCTCTTCATTTTTTTGCTAAGATGAAAATTATGGTTATTAAAGATATTGAAAGAACTGATATTAAATTTTATTCTGAAATCCTTGGAGCTATCCCAGTTGCTTCACCTGATCATTTTGTTGCTTCCAAACTTGGTTCAGCTGAACGTGTTGAACAAATACAAACTAGTCCAACAGAAAAGATTGTTAAAGTTACAGGAATTCAACATACTTCAAATGCTGTATCAATTCTTCTCCGTGGTTCAAATAAACTTGTTCTTGATGAAGCTGAACGGTCAGTTCATGATGCTTTATGTGTTATCAGATGTCTTGTTAAGAAGAAGGCAGTTCTTCCAGGTGGTGGAGCTCCAGAGATGGAGGTAGCTGTTCAATTAAGAAAGGCTGCACAATTAAAGAAAGGAGCTGAACATTATTGCTGGAAGGCATTTGCAGATGCCTTAGAATTAATACCATATACTTTGGCTGAGAATGCAGGTTTATCACCAATATCAATTGTCACTGAACTTAGAAATCAACATGCACTTGGAAATAAAAATTATGGTGTTAATGTAAGAAAAGGTTACGTTACAGATATTCTTGAAGAAAATGTTGTCCAACCACTATTGGTAACTCATAATGCTATCAAACAAGCTGCAGAATGTGTTCGTTCAATTCTTAAGATTGATGATATTGTTATGACTATTCGTTAAGGTTTTTTATTTATTGAAAAGAATTTTTTTTAATAAATAATAATTGCTTTGCTTTATTAAAATATAATTGTTATTGATTTTTTTAAAATTATTTTTTGTTAAAAAATGTGATAACAAATGATATTTTTTTTATTAAATCTTTGCTGGGCTTTATTACTAATATTTTCTTTATACTTAAATAAAAAAATTTAATAAGAAATTGGAAGGATTTTTATATCACAGATAGTAAAATATTTAAAAACTGATCATAGATATTTTATGTTCTAATATGTATAATTGAAATGATAAAGTATTGTTAATTAAGATTTGAAATTTTTTGTCTTGATGTAGTACAAATCAGGATCTTTCCGTTCAAGACAACAACAAGTGGTAATACATTTCCAAAAGAATAAAGATATTTAAAAAAGTTTTAAAATAATTTTATTATATTTTCTAACATATTTTTACTGTTTATTAATTAAGTTCAAAAATGAGTGAAGAAAATACTATACCATCTGTTGATCAAAAAACTGATAAGAAACAGAAAGGAAAGAAATGGCACAAGAAACAAAGAAAAGAAAGAGATAATAATGTTAAACAACCTTACAAAGCCATTGAAAGAGAAAATGTAATATTAACAAAATATTATAAAGAACAAAATTTATTATCTGAAGAAGAATTTGACGAATTTATGAATACTCTGACGTTAGACCTACCAACTGCTTTCCGTGTCAATGCATGTACTGAGGAGAGACATAAATTAAATGATAGAATTCAATCATTTATCAAAGAATTACGTGAAAGTGGTGTTGAAGAATCAAAGTTACCAACAGAGGTGTCTTGGATGCCATATACATACACAATGAATTGCTCCAGAAATGATGTTCGTTCTCATCCCTTATTAAAAAGTTTCCATAATTTTTTAGTCAATGAAGCTGAGGTTGGTCATATATCAAGACAAGAGTTAGTATCAATGATTCCACCAATGTTAATGGATATCGAGTCAACACATAACATTCTTGATATGTGTGCTGCACCAGGATCGAAGACACAACAAATAATTGAAAAATTACATATTGATTGTGATAATCCAACTGGAATTGTTGTCGCTAATGATGCTGATTACCAAAGGTGTCACTTATTAGTTCATCAAACATTAAAAAGAATGCCATCAGCATGTACTGTTGTTATTAATGAGGATGCTAGTGTTATGCCTAAAATGATTGATGAAAATGGTGATACATTGTTATTTGATAGAGTTTTATGTGATGTCATTTGTTCAGGTGATGGAACATTTAGAAAAAATTTAGGTATGTGGAAAGATTGGGGTCCAATTAAAGGGATTGCTTTACACAAGTTACAAGTTTCAATTGCTAGAAGAGGTATTGAATTGTTAAAGGAAGGTGGTTTAATGGTATACTCAACATGTTCATTGAATCCTATTGAAGATGAAGCTGTATTATCTCATTTATTACAAGTATTTGATGGTACAATTGAATTAGTTGACGTTAGTGATAAATTAGTTGGTTTAAAAAGAACACCAGGAATATCAAAATGGAAGGTTTTTGATAAAGAAATGACTGAATATAATAGTCATGAAGAATTACCGGAAGGATTGAAATATGCTATCAAACCATCATTCTTCCCACCATCAGATGAAGTTGCTAAAAAATTACATTTAGATAGATCATTTCGTATATTCCCACATCAACAAAATAGTGGTGGNTTTATAGCTGTAATTAAGAAGATAAAATCAACAGAAGGAAGTTGTACTAATTATATTAGTAAAAATGTTGGAAAAATTATCAAAGCACGAAAACGTTTTAGTTATCGTGATGATCCATTTATTTTCATTGATAAGATGGATGATGATTTAGAAAATATAGCAGAATGTTATGGCATTGATATGAATATTTTTAAATGGTCAAATTTGTTAACAAGAACAGCTCAATCATCAAATAAAAAGGGTGTTTATTATACAAATGATAGGTTAAAATCATTTTTGCAAACAAATGAAAAAATTGTTAAAATTGTTAATGCTGGATTAAAGTTATTTAGTCGTTGTGATAAAGTTGGTATTTGTAGGTATAGATTAATGCATGATGGTATGAGATTAGTTAAAAATATTATTACAAAAAGAATGATTGAAGTTTCAATGAGTGACTTAGTTAAGATTTTGTATGGAAAGGATGGTTATTCTAATATTCCATTAGAAACTTTAGAGAGCGGACAAATGATTAGAGATATGTTAGCTGGAAGTATTGTTGTTATGGCAGATGTTGGTAATGGTGTTAAAATTCCAATCTGTGCTTGGTGTGGAGAAAAAACTGTTAGTCCATTTATTTGTAAAGAAGAAAGAATTCACATCTTAAGATTACTTGGAGAAGATATCTCTGAAATGGAAGGAGATCGTGAAACTAAAAGAAGAGAAAAAGGATTAAAGAGACTTGCTGAAGAGAATAAAGAAGATGAAGAAGTTAAGATTAAAGAAATGAAAACAGATGGAAATTAGCAACTATTATTAACGCTATTTTTAATTAAAAGTTATTGTTTTTTTGTTATATTTAATTCTTTTATCAAATAAATTATACCTTTTACAATTCTTCATGATGGATTTCTTTTAAAATCTCACCATAGTTGGTAGCTTCACTACCAACAAATGTTTTGTGAGCTGCAACAATTTCATCATATGATAATTGCATATCCTTGTTTTTATCTGCATTTTCAATAAGATGTTGAGCCTCTTGTCTTGCAGTATCTTTAATATCAGGAATAAGCCATTTTCTTATTTCATCTTTATCTAAGAAACCATCTTTATTTTTATCATATTCTTCTTCAAAACGTTTCTTCTCAACTTCATACCACTCAGAGTTTGGATTGTCATGTGTCTCTTGCATGTACTCTTTTAAATCAATTCTACCATCTTTATTAGTGTCCTTCTCAACAAGAGTATTGTGAATCAATATATGATGCATATGGTCGTGATGTTCTGGTGATTGAAAAGCATAAAATTCTTCCTTTGATATTTTACCATCCTTATTAAGATCTGCTGCCTCAAAGTAAGCTTTATCTTCGTCAAATAATTTTTTATCATCTGGATCTGTAACAGTAGCCATATCAACATTATCTTCAGTACCAAAAGCTTCATGAGCGTACTCTTTCCATGTGACAAAATTGTCTTTATTTGAATCGATTTCAATAAATCTCTCATTAGCTTCCTCCTGATCAAGTTTAATCATTGAATTATGAATCCAATCAATTAACTCTGCCTCAGAAACAATACCGTCACCATTTTTATCCATTCTTTTTGCCAAAACTTTTAATTTTTCTTTTGCTTCATGTTCTGGCATTTCATCAAAGTCTTCAGCTTCATGTTTTGAACCTATAAATTTTATTAAAAAATTATCAATTAATTAAATTACCTATAATTGCCTCATGATGAGCATGTTCGTCATGTTCACTCTTAAATTTATCGGAATAAGCACCATGTCTGACATGTTCCTTATCAGAATAAACAAGAGTAAGACAAATAATAGTTAAAAATATACCAATAGTAATATTCTTAAAAGTCATTCTTCTAAAATGTTTCCAATTTTGTTAAATTATCTCAAATATTGAATGATATAACAAAACTGAAATGATACAAAAAAATTATTATTTTATATATCAATAAAAAAATTGTTAATCTTAAAACATAATTTATTCTGCCCAATACTTTTATGCCAGCTGATAATAGGAGGGAAATTTAGAATAGTGTGTCTCTCACAAACAACCAACTAATACTAGTAGTAAAAAAATATTCTATATAATGAATATGTATAGCCGACAAATCTCACTTATACAATATGTACAAATTGAATAATTTTTTTCTTTTTATATTTTTTTATACATGTATTAATATAATGATCCGAATACGCACATTTATACAGTCAAAGTATTATTAAAGGATAAAACAATAAAATATTTGATATTTACGATAATAATAATGGTATAACTTCAAAAGTCACCAGTACCATTTAAAGGGCATTTTTATATAGTTGACATGTGTTGATTGTAAATTTTTTATTTAACCATATATGTGGTTGTGGGAAGAGATATATATTGGGTTAGTGGAACATTTTTGTTAATTATTTAACATTTAAAATATATGATGATAAATAGAGTTGATAAAAGTTTTTTTATGCTATTTAAAAGAAATAAGAAAAATTAAAGTTGAAATGAAATGTATTTTTTCAACAATTATTTAGAAGAAAAAGTTTCTTCGATTTATTAGATAATAAAAGGTCATGTGTTGAAATGATAATAAATTTTTTTATACAATTCCATGAATTGTTTACATTGAAAAATTGTAATGTTTTTAAGAATATTGATTTTTAATTATCAATAAATAAAATACTACTATTTAACTTTGGTCAAAACTTTTTTAAATTAACTTATTTTCAAAATAAAATATCAATTAAATTATTACCAAATCATTGGTAAAAATCAAATAAGAAGCACCTTCCAACAAAACACCTTTAAATTTACCTTAAGGGATAACATTCTTTTTGATAATATATGGACAAATTTAATCAATCTACAAATTGTATCAGTAGCATATATCACACTTATATGTTATTAAATAAAATTGCATATAACTCTTTCTTTTCTTTCTTTTTAATAAACATTTGATTATATATAAAATTATCAGTTTTTGATAAAGAAATATTTTCTAACCCTTTTGAGGTTTTTTAAGCAAACCTTTTATATACTTCCTCATTATAAATACCCCATATTATAAAATTAATTATCAATAGCTAATCAAATTCATTGTATTGATAAAATATACCTACAACACATCACTTATTGCATTTAATATTACCATTATTATTAGTTTTTCTTTAATTATTATTTGATATATCTTTTATTTCAATTAATTATTACCATCATACCTTTTCTAATAACTTTTCCTTTATCATTTCTCACTAATTAAATATTACTTGATAATATAACTTACATTTTTTTTAAACACTTTCCATTATTATAAAAACTCTTTTTCCTCTTTTTTTTATTATTATCAATCAAAAACGAGTAGAACGCATAATTTTTAATACATTACATTCATGACCAATCTTCTTTTATTTTTTACCATTAACTTAAAAATATTTAACACTTACTTTTGAAACTTATAACACCATTCTTCACCTTCTTTTTATATATTTTTTCTTTATTCAAAAATTTGATGATTAATTTTTTAAAATAATTTTAAATTTATATATCCCTTCTATTCATACCTTCTTTCTTATTGTTACAATAATATTTTCTGATAACAATTAATATTTTCACTCATCAATCAAAAACCTAAACAGTTTTAAAAAAATATTATTATATAATAATATAATTAAAATAATAAACCAGGTGTTATATTATATTTTAGACAATTTAAATCATATATAACACATTTAACAACAATTACTTTTCATTATCATAAAATATTTTAAGGACCATTAATATGATGGCATTTTATTACTTGGACCCATAATTTTTATCGTTCATTCAGAAAATATGACATTTGAGGAATGATATTTAATTGTGATTGAAATATGGTATAATAATTATTTTAATTCTTTTCATTAAAAAATATTTATGTTAACTATTAAACATTCCCTTCCTTTTACGTCTAAGAAGAATAAAAGTGATTAAAAAGAATGTATAATGTACTTTTAATATGATCATTTGTATGTTAAGAAACGATACATATCTCGTTGCATTGCAGCCATATAATTGATACAACTTCCTTTGTTTTTTTTATCTTTTCACAACAAAAAGATTGTTTGAAAATTAAAGCTTGATACCTGTACTTTAATCTAAAGTTACCTAATATTATATTTTGTGAATGTTAGTTAAACTATTATACTCTCGACAACTCCCCAATTAAATTTTTTCAATAAATTTTCCCTCCATTTTTTTTTATTAAACTAAGTAGCTTTATTAAGTTAGTTTTTAAAAGTCTTGTTTGGTAACACTATGTTCCACTTTTTTCCCTCCACTAAATACCTTTCTTTATTAATTTATACAACTAGCTAATTAATGAATTTTTTATATCCGTATCATTTCAGCAATACTTATATTATTCTTCTCTATGTTATCAAAACGTTCTGTTAGGAATATATAAAGATAAGTTTAACTTTTCAAAAAACTATTTCATTAAAAATTTTCTTATTTTGATTATTTATTACTATCATAAATTTGCACTCACTTTCAATTTATTATCCATTTTTAACTTTTTTCAATGTCCCTCCAATAATATCACACAATACATATGTTTTGAGTGTATATGTAGTATATCTCTCCTTAAAAATAAATTATCTCCTAAAGTTACACTTTTTGACTTTACCATGATATAATGTATTTTACAAAAAGGTTTTCTCTCTTATCATATTTTTTATTATTATTTATATTTATAATATTTTTACAAACAAACTTTTGTTAACCAACCTTCATAAATCTTATGGTAAATGCATTAAATATAAGAGATTTTTATATGTAGAAAAAGGAGTTGATGATATATATCTTTCTTAACTTTTATCTCCACCCTTACATTTATTTATGATATTTCCCCCATCTTTTCTTAACTTATTTAAATTATCAACTTTTACTTACATCAAAAACTATTTAATTACAATTCATGAGAGTATTTACCTTTACTTTTTTGTTATCAAAAATGCCGTTTATTAGAAAACAATTAAAAATCATCCTACGTAGTCTTATAACCGTATAATATCACAAACATTTTTATTAGAAATATTATCAATTTAAAAATACTTTTTACCTTTACGAGAAACAAAACATATTTTTTATGACATAGTTTTATATTTTTAATAAAAAAAATATATTTACTTCATCAAGACATTTAATTAACTTTTATTTCCTTCCTCTTAACAATATATCTCATTTATCTCATATTATAATGCGAGATATTCTTTTCAATAACATTTTTGAACCTCATTCTTTCAAATTACAATTAGACTTGATTTTATTAATTTGTATAATATTAACTTTTCTAAAAAGTTTATTTACATCATCTAGGTATATAAATGTGTATATATCAAAATAATATTTTTTAATCTTTACTTTTTATTGTCACTTTCCTATAATAACTTTAAATCATACATATATTGTTATTAATATATAAATTTTAATTACGTAGATATTTTTTATTTCTAAATTCATAAGGGAATTCATGACAGAAATTGTTACCTATTTATAATTTTTCAACAATGTACAAGTTAAAAAAGTTATATTTTCATCAATAAAAAAGCTTTTTTTAATATTAATTTTATATCAACTTTTACCTCTCAATATTATTAGGTTAAAAATGTTATTTTTTTTATTTTATATATTAGTGTTAAACTTTTTTCATATTTATTAATACCAAATAAAATATATATACTCAAATGATTTGATAACAAAATAAATGATGTATATTCCTTTTTTGATAATATTTATATCCATATTCTTCTCTACTTATCAATTCGAACTTTTAATACTTCTTTATTATGAATCAACATTTATTAATATGATTTGCCAGGTACAGGTTAACGATTTACAGTATTTACATTGACTCATTATTAATTCCCTCATAATACATTGGACATCCATCTATATATTTGATACATTAAAATTTTTATAAACTCTTGTTACCTTAAAAAAGTTATTATTATCAACATATATAATATTAATTTTTGGTGGTCCATCTCATCATATGTAATAAAAATAAACTTTATTACATTTCAAAATCATCTTAATGTAGTATTAAGCTTATCATTTTTTTATCTCAATATATCCAACAATGTCAATTTTGTATACATAAACTTTTTTTTTTTTGTATTTGTATAACTTTTTAAGGCAAAAAAAAAGAAACTATAATATTATTTTTGAATATTTAAAACGAGGAAGTTTTATATTAATAATGTTCTTTATTTAAAAAATCTCTTTTTATCATTTATATTATTTAATGTTCTTTCTTTATATTTTCCATTATAAAAACTTTTTTGTGACTATTCTTTTATTATTAATCTATAAAAAAAGAAAGAAATGTATATTTTTAAATAAGATTTACAAGGATTTTCTTTTATTAGAAGAAAAACATTTTGTGAGAATGATTTTTAAATTTTTATCTCTTTATATAAACAAAAAGTTAAAGTTAAAAATCAATTAATTTTAGGATAGAGAACCATAAAATTTGAAACAATGAAAGTTGAATATTTTAATGGTCATGGGAACAATCGCAAATAATCTTAAGAATAATAACATTTTTCTTTTATCCTTACCGTCTAACTTTTTTACCTCAATCAAAATTTAGTGCTTTCTTTATCTTGTTAAAATTCTATTAATTGTATCAATTTAAATAAAATGAAATATCAAAAGATAGTATAGTAGTTATTTTGCCTTTTATATATTTTTATGCTAATTGAAAACTGTCACAAGTGTAATTGTCTACTTTATAAGAAATTAACTATCAAAAGTATTTGTATATATTATTCACACTCCTTAGTATTTGACTGCCTTTATAAAAACTCTCCTGGGATATAATTCTTTTATTTAATGTCAATTTAATTTTAAGGAACTTCTTTAAAATGATTTTGTTAATTATTTTATTTTATCTCTTTGAACTTTTCTTTATTATACTTGTGTATAGATATATAATATTAATTTTATTATTGTTAATATCAAAAGCATAACTATTAATTTTCTTTATTTATCAAGTAAAGAAAAATTACAATGTAAATCATTTCTTTTAAATTACACCTTCATTATGATTTATATTATTAATATTTATTATATTAATAACATATACGTTCTCTCTCTAAACTGATACACTCTTTGACACCAAAAACACCATCCCTATTGAAAGTATTTAAAAATTAACTTATCTTTTCTATTAATCCAAAAAATAATTTCTAAAAAGTTTGATGGGGTGGAAAATTAATGTGAAGTACACATATCATATCATATATATCATGGCACATTCTCTCTCTCTTCTTAAAAAATTATCATCTCCTCCTCATGTATATTTATAATATATTTAGCACTATCTATAATACATCTACATATTATATATATAACGAACACATACACACAACAAACCTACTTCATCAAAAAAGGACAGTTGTTTTACAAATTATGTAAAACTACTATATTCCTTAATTTTAAAAAATCCAATTTAACTTTAATGTTGATTTTAATTCATATTAACACAATATATTTATAAATAGATATATCCAAGTTTGATTAAATGAAGCGGAAATTATTTTTACAGTATACTTTCTGGTGATAGGATAGATTGATATATCTCTGCTACTTTTAAGATAAATGGTTATTAAAAAAGTTTTATTATTTTTATTTATTGTACACTTTTAACAATGTTTTGTTAAAGAAGATTATTGATAAATATTGGATTTTTTTTTAAAAATTTATATTAATAATAATCTTTAACAACTTACTTACTTTTTATACATATATAAACAAAAGTGGGAGTGTTAAAAGTTTTATAATACTATAAAACTTTTGTTTTAATGATATAAAATATTTAATGAATCATACTATACATTACGTATTCATTCTGTAGAATGATGATATTTTGGGGTTAAAGAGAGGCACATATTTTCGTATATAAAAATTAATTAATGGATTAATTTTAATTATCTATTTTTTTTTAATCATTTTTAAATATATAAATAGTATTTTTAAAGTTTATTAAAATCATACAAACCCTTTTAACTCCTACTCCTTTTTGGTTTTAATCATTAAAAATATTATAATTTTGTAACCTTTATGGTGTCATTTCAACATAATTCAAAAATGAAGACCTAAAAACTATAATCTTTTAACATCTATCATATAAAAGACCACAAAAAGTACCCAATTATACTTTAATATTCAGAGTCATTTAATATAAAACTAACTATATATAATAAAAAGTATATAATAAAAAAATTATATAAAATTAAAAATACTAGGGATCTTCTCCTCTTTTATCTATATTTTATCAAAATACATATATATTATAATACTTTTTGTTTAGTAATTCTTTTCCTATAACTATTAACCTTTTCCTTTTTAACTACATTGTTAATAGAATTTAAAATTACTTCTTTTTCAACTATCTTCATTTATATTTCTATATGTTAAACATTCATACAAAAAAATATAAACATATTATGGTATCCTCTGATTGATTATATTTTAAATATTCATTGTCCAATTTTAACATTTCCTCAACAAACAAACTTTTATTACCATTTTTAACAATTAATTTTTAACCATCCTTTAAAACATCCTCCAATCTCTTCTAGATATGTTTGTATATGTTTATACTTTATATAACCATACACATATATTCATTCTATTTTAGATTCATTAAAATAATATATATTTTTATCTTATTTATATCAATTCAAAAAAATAGATGCCTTTTTTTGATTTTTTTTATCAATTTAACTTACTCTATAATATTATCCATTAAATTAATATTCCACTCTCTTGTTTGAAAACAACAAACAAATAAATATAAACATCTCGGCGCCAATTTTAATAATAACCACGACAAAAATCATGTATATATATATATATTTAATCCATTTAAAGAAATACCTCATTTATTCTTCTTCTTCCTTCAAAAATATTATTATTATTATATGAACTTTTGATAACAAAAAAATATTTATTCCTTTATATCCCTATATATATTCCTTAACAACAAAAAATATTATTTTTCATGTACTTTTATACATGGTATGTATATAAATATAAAAATAGATAATTATTATCAAGATATATAAATATATTTAAAAGTAAAATATTAAGAAAGTTTATTATATCTTAAGTATATAAATGGGATTATATATATATATATCTTTGATATAATCTTTATTTCTATAATATACTGTAGTTTTGAATATATATATATATTTAAATTAAAGAGAAACTTCTTCTATCTCTCTACTTAATTTATTTTTTATATATAAATATATATATTTTTAAAAAAGTGAGTGAAGAACATATCTTACATCTCTATATATAAAATATAACTCTCTTCACACTTTACAATCTGTTAACAGGTGATATAAGATAATAGTTTTTTTGTCATCAACTTAGTAAAAGAAAGAGACCGCTACACAATTATAGTTACAAATGTTTTTTTATTGTCATTCACTTACAGCAAACTACTATTATCTTCTCATTAATAATTTGTATACAGTTTAATTATAAAAGGTAAAATCAAGTTTGTTTGATGTCATTCTAAGGGTAACATGAGGTTTTTTACATGTTATTTTTATTGAAATAACATTTTTTAACTATATTTACAAATAATAATTATCCCTTCTTGTCGGTACATTTCTTCCTACTTATTATATAGCTTATATAACACCAGACATCTGTAAAATATATTATCTTTAACACTCTCTAAAAAGTATTAGACCTTCAAAAAATGTTTTTTATTTTAAGAAAAATAAATAATTAGTATCTTAAATAAAAATTTGATGAAACATTAAATTTAATATTCTTGAAACATGCAATGATTCATTTTGCATATGTTTTCATTTTTTTAGATTTTTAATAATGCACTTACTTTATTCTGTCCTTATCTGATTGTAATTACCTTTTTTTAATATCACATATAATTACCAATTCTTTTTATATATAATATAGGATCGGCACTATTTAGATAAATGAAAACAGTTATATAACAAGTTTATAAAGAAGAAACATGTTGTTTATTACTTAGGTAATGCCATTATTTTTATAGTTGTACTCTAATTAGTTCGGAATTGAAAAAAAAATTTTTTAAGTGATTAGAAAAGATTATCCTCCCCAAATATTTATAGGGTATCTTTTAAACAAAAGTTTAATATAACATGAAAAGGATATTATTATTACAAAAATTATTTCATCTCTTTTCCATAACAGGTGGTTAGCTGTTACATATATGGTGATGTAAAAAGTAATTAAGTATAGAGATCAAAAGAGGTATAATTACCAGATTTATAAAGTTACTTTTTAACACTTACTTCCTTATATACATATTTAATATATTTTTACTCTGTGCCATCTTCATTATCCTTTTCTAAAACCATAATAGAACATTAAAAGATTTATATTATTATGATTAAAATATCTTTATTAGTTTAAGGCAAGATGGTTTGTTTCAAGTTATAAAAAGTATATGTTTGATATGTACACATTCTTTTTAAAATATTTTTATGCTTTCTTTTATATAATGTCATTAACAGATTTCATATATATATATAATCATTAAAACATTAATATTAAACTTTTACAATCATTATTTTAACTGTAATCCTTTAATAGTAGTATATTTGGTAAACAAAAAATGTTAATAACTTTCTTAACTTTATCATCACTTTATTATTAAATATATAAATGGTTTAAATTTTTATGTGGAAGGAGAAAAATATTAAAATTTTTATTGTTATATTAAAAACTACCATTTTTAAAAAGTTTGTTTATTCAAAGGTCTCTTTTGTAATCAAAAGAAACTGATACTTTTTTTTGTTTCCTTTTATCTCTAATCATCTCTTTTATATTCTCATTTTAAAAAGTAGTTATAATAAGATGAATGAAACAACTAATGAATGGAATACTTTTGTTTCATCTTTTTTTGTTTTGTTACATAACAAATCATCATATATATTTTTCTTGAATTTTTAAAATTATTCACTTCAAAAAACTTTTTTCCCTTTAAACTTTTATTTTGAAACACTGTAACATAATTTTTTCCTTCAAATTTACCAATTATTCTTATCATAAATATATACAAGGTATATATGTATGTAACAACATATATATTGCCAATAAATATAAAGTTTTCATTTTCAAAAATTATAAATCCTACATCCTACACATGAAAGTATAATCTATCATTTTATAATAATAGGAAGTTTTCAAATGTTTGTATTAATTTTTAACTTTCTCCTATCATATTACATCACATTGTTAAGACAAACATGGAGATAGAAATATAAACTTAAAGAATATTAAATCTAATGTTAATGTAAGTGTGAATATATATATATCTCCATATTTATTATATCATTGACTTGGTTTTTGTTTCATTATCATTAAAATAAGAAATAACCTCAATCTAGTACATATATGATGGTTTTATATCCATATATAGTTTGTCTATTAGTTTTAAATAAAATTTATATCTATATTACAAAGAATCTCCCTCCCTTTCAATCATCTCTTGAAATTTTAATCAAGAAGTAATTTTATTATGAAATTTATCTTCTTCAATTCATATATATACTATATCTCTTTGTAGTTTTATATATCTGTGATATCTATTTTCTTCACTCAACTACTTCCATAACATATTATTCTGTCCTGTTAAGGAGGAGGAGATTATTTCTTAGTTTATTAAAGATAATCCTTACTCAAGTTTGTCACTTTTCTAATAATAATTCTTTACTGCCTATTACTTAAGATGACTCCCATTAATCATTTTATTTCATACGTTTTATTATAATTCTCTTTTCCTCCTCCTTTTGTAATAATATAATATTATTTCATGATACAATATGGGTGGAGAAGTTTTATAAACTTAGATTTAATAAAAACTTTTTTACTTCTTCATATTAATACGTATCCTTACAATATTATTTTCATTTAATATCCCTCCTCATCATATAATACTTTTAACTATTAAACTTATTTAAAACTACATCATCCAGGTGTTTATTATGATTTTATACCTATATATATATATATGGCATATGTTAAGATTGAGTAAAAATAATAATAATATTACATACATTACTTTATAAAATATCTTAGATGGTTTTAGTTAAGAAAACAAAAATATATAAATGATTCAAGTTACTCATTAAAAAGACTACTCTCAAATTATATTTTTGTTTATTGTTTTTTTAAAGAAAATCTTCTTCTACATTTTTATGTACAATATTTTTCATCAACTTTAATCATCTTCCTCTCTCCTACTTACTCATTTCTTCCCACAGTTTTTTTATTCTTTCAATTCAAATTACTTTATATTGTTCTCCTTTCCTTTTTTTTTGTCATACATATACAAAAATAATATAGTAATATTAATGTTCTATTTTTAAAAGTATCAAAATATAACTACAAATCGTCATTCAATCATCTTCTTCCTTGTCTTTTTCTTAATCATATATTTTTTTAAAAAAATTTTTTATATTCTAATATTACTTCATTTGACATTTAACTTAGAAAAAAAAANAAAAAAAAATGAAATATAATTTTAATTTTACCGTACCAACACACATATTAACTACTACTTTTTTGATGTAACATTTTTATCTCCCAATATTAATATTACTACTTTTAGTTAAAGAATTTTTTGTTAAACATCATTTCATGTATACATAACTCTTCTTATCTTTCCATCCTAGATATAACTCTAATAATATAATATCTCCATATACCATCTCTTGTAACTTCTAACTTCAATATAAAAAACAATTGTATTAAATTAGTTAATAAGATAAAACTATAATACATATATATATTCTATTCCCAATATATATTATAATGATAAAAAAAGTATATCTACTTTACAAATCTACATCTCAAAAAATATTTTTGTAGCTTATTTTTTTTAATCAAAAAATAGTAGTAGAAATATATATATGTTTCTTTGAAACATTTGTGAATATGATAAATAATCCAATATAAATTTCTTTCAAATATCAATTTTTTTTAATCAAACCATTATTATTAACACATTAATTGTATCAAATCCCAAAATAGAAATATATTTATATCCATTGACATTTATAATATAAATATATTATAGATATACTTGATATTACCATTAAAATATAGCTTAATTTCTCAAAAAACTTCAGCCATCTGTTGTCATTTTTATTTTAACCTCTCATTGCCATAATTTTTATATAATATTTAAAACTAACAACATATATACTTCTTTTATTTGAATATATATTATATGTATCTTCAATAATGTAAAAAAGTATGTATGGAACTCCACCCAAAGTATGTTTTCTATCTATTTTTGTGGTTACACTTTTTTTTTCACTTCTTTTTGCCCCTTAAACAATGGGAGGATGGATATATTTATTTCTTAATCAAACTTAATATTCTCCTTCTTTTAATTTTTGCCTCAAACAAAAAGTCATACATTCTTCTATACTTTTTCAATATTATATCAAAACCACTCCATGAAATACTTTTCCTTCCCTTACACTTCTTATTCTTGTAATCTTTTTTTTATTACATATGTAAGGTTATTTCAATTTAAAAAAGAAGATACTTCCTATCGTAGTTTTATTATATTTAAACATATATACATAATATTGTAAAAGCTTAAAAGGATTACCACAAGACACTTTCTCAAAACTTTTATTAACACACAAAAATTTGTATCAAAATGGGATATAAATTGTGAAGGGGAGGTGGAGTTTTGATAATTGTGAAAAGCATAAAAAGAAATAAGGATGAATATTGTATATACTTAGAGAAATAAGTTTTATATATAATATCTATTAAAACTATTTTCTTATTATATATAATATAAAGATACTCCCTCTTTTCTAACTCCTTTTGAAAACATTCATTCATTATTTCTCATATATATATATATATAACAACATCATCCACTTTTCCCCTCCTTTTTTATTTGTTAGTAAAAGTATTTTTAAATTGAAAAACATTAATTTTCATTTTTGAATATTTTATATTAGATATTGTATGTGTAACTTCTAAAATTGATGGAAATAGATATATTAGCATAATATTTATTTGTTGGTAGTTCATAAACTCTATCCAAGTATAAAAAAAAATGTAAGTATTGAGTTTTTCTTATTATTATACAAATAATTTTAATTGCATATAAAGTGTCAAATTAATATAAATACTGTGACTTTTTTCCATAATTATTATTCATTTTTTACTTTACTTTCCTTCATCATTCAATCAACAACTTTAATCCAAAGATCAAAAGTTATTTCTATATACTTGAATTCTATTTCATATCTTTTTGACAAAAGGTAACATTTCTTATAATTTTATTTCTACACATATAGCCTCATCTTTGTACTATTAACCTTTTTCATATCACCTCAACCATTTGTTCACATAAAAAATTAACTTTTTTAATTTTATATTTAACCCTTTAAAACTACTAATTATCTCTTTTTACATAACATGAATATAAAATATAATATACTCTTCCTTTTTTTTCTTTTGATTAGAAAAAGAAAATTAATGCAATTGTAGTTTTTACATTTAATATTAGTAACAGATTTATGAGTTAGATTGATGATCGCGGTTTTCAAAAAATTTTTATATACTACCTACTACTCTCCTTTTTTTAAAAATTGTCCTCTAAAATATTATTTATATTAACTCATACACCCCCATATATATATATCCTTTACTTCTTTTTACACCTCCTTCTTTTGTTTCGAAACAAAGATTATTAGTGAAAATCTCTTCTTCTCTCTGTGATATATCAAGAAAAATGCAGAGTATATTATTCATAAATTTTATCTATTAATTATGTATTAATATTAAAAAAAAGGAAAGAAAATTTTACAATTTTATCATAATCTTTTTTTTATGTTCTTTTACTAGTCACACATACCCTTTTTCGTTCTTTTTTTGTATCTTTTATTCATAAACTAATAATTTTTTTCCTCATTATTTATAGGTTTAAAATTTACTTAATTTTTAAAAAGGGACACTTACAAAAAACAGTTATCATTATATACTTGAAGAATTTGAACGTAAAAAGTTTTTAAGAAGGATTGATAGTAATAAAAAAAAAAACAAATTAGTAATTAAAAAAGGAAAAGAAAATTTTTATTATTATCTCGAATAAAAAATTTTTTTTTACTATTATTAAAATTTTGATAATAATTGAAAGTAAAATAATATATTTTATCAACAAAAGGAAGGATCACATTTTAATAAATAGAATAATATTATCAAAATAAAAGGATTGGACTTGATATATATTTTTTATAGTTATAAAGATCAAAGAACAAAAAGAAATAGGATATATAAAATTAAAATTAAATTTTAAAAGAAGAATAGAATATTTTAAATATTGAGTGGAGAAAAGAATATTATATTTTTTTACTATAACTTACAAATATTAATATATATAAATTAATTGTGAATACAAAGGAAAAAGAAGAATAAATATGTCTTTAAATAGTCAAAATCAATCTTTATTATTTACCAATCCATCAGAGTTTATCCAGACAATCGCTACACTTCACGATAATACAAAGATGGAAGAAAGAAATATTAATTTGGGAATTTTAAGTGTTGATACAAGAAATGGTTTAATGAGAAATACAGATATTCTCGGTTGTGGTAATAATACATCAACTACAAGCTCATCTCTACCAGATAAATCATCACCTGGATCTGATGGTAGTAAGGATGAAGAGATATCAAGTGATAAAGGAGGTAATATAACTAATGATTGTAGTTCATCAGTCGGTTCATCAACATCTCCCTCAACACCTAAATCGGCATCAAATGAAGATACTAGAATTCAGGATACATCCGTTACCTCACCATTACCAAATGATTCGATGTCGTCAATTAAAAATAGAAAACGTAAAGCTGATCCAGAATCAATTGTTCATCTGTTACAAGAGAATCATCAAGTAAACAATAAAAATAATGATCATCATAAGGATATGCCATCGTCACCTGAAAGTTTAATTAAATCACCACCACTCCCTGTTATAAAAGAGGAGAATGAAAGTACTGATAATAATGGATTATTTAGACAACAAGATGAGAATGAATCATTTCTCTCATCATTAACTTCACGTTACTCTCCAACAACTCTTCAAATTGTTCGTAATAGTAAAGGAGGTAAGTTTATTTTATTCAGATAAGAAAGAAAATATGCCAATGTATATAAGATTTCACAGACATAGTAGTATAACACATAAATGATATCTCATATTTCATTTTTAAAAATCTTTTCCTTTTATGATGATAACATTTAAATGAAAATATCATTTTAACAGATTAATCTTACATTTTTATTTTAGATGGTGGAAAGTTAACATGCCCAACACCAGGTTGTGATGGTTCCGGTCACCAAACAGGATTATATACTCATCATAGAAGTTTATCTGGATGTCCAAGGAGACCCGATAAGAATACTATTCAATGTAAGTTTTGTAATTTGTTATCAAAATAAAAATTCCCACAAATATAATATTATTTTAAAAATCTTATATATCAATATTTAGTGGAGTCAAAACTTTTCTGATAATTTATATGATATTACAAAAACTCCATTATCATTAAGACTTCTTCATTTTTTTAACCTCCACAAAAATCCTCTCTACATCTCTTTATTCTTAAAAACTTTTATTACACATATACTATTACTTTCCAAGACTTTTGGTATTAATGAGAAATAGATTATAAAATGTAACTAACAACACTACAATATCTTACCATACACATATGTACATATTAAGGAAAATGTACTTTTTATTATTTGAAAAGTAATCTTACTAAAATGTACTTCTCCTTTAAATTGTTATAATAATTTAAATGTCTCAAACATTTTAATATATTATAAATATGTATGGCACAATATATGAATTTAATTTTCAAACAAAAATTAGTTCATAATATGTGTACCATCTGCTTTCAAATGTTTGGTGGTTTTCCTTTAAATGATTGTTGAGAAGACATAAAAAAATGTTTTAGATTTAATGATCTATTTAATATAATTTTTTTAAATTTGATTTTTTCATTATTATTAAGAATTAATTATACTTTTTAAAAGTTACTTTTATATATGTTTTATAACATTTAAAGGTGATGTATGTAGTAGATGGAGAAACATTTTATTAGGTAATGTCAATTGAAGAATAATTAAGTTTTTAATTTATTACATACCTTTTTTAAAATAGAAAGATTTTTGTAAAACAGATTTATGACTTGTGTAATTAGATAAATAAATATTTTTTGTTGGCATAAGGTAACAAATGGTTAATTTTAAACATGTATTTCGATTAATAAGCATTTTTTAAAAAATTTTCAAGTATTGAGAATGAAAGGGATTTTTGTTTTTAATGATATTAATTTTGAGTGAAAAAAAAGATGTTATTTATATTATTAAGTTTTAGTTAATTGTAAAAAGGAATTAATAATTAAATTTTTATTGAAATATTGAATGTAGAAAAGTGTTAGTTTTGATAAATATATGTAATAATTATGTTATTATTAATTATTTTAATTTTATTACTTTGAATATTTTAAAGTTATTAAAACATAAAAATAAGTTATATACACTTTTTCGAAATAATAATATTTTGAGATAAGATACTGTAGCGTGTATTTATCTTTGTATATAGAGTTATAGTATTGATGATGATAAAAAGATGAATGATAGGGGGGTTTTAAATGGATATGTATTTCCCATCTTTTGATTATATTATATATTATATATAAGTTTATTTGATTAAAATATTTCTATTGAAATATTGTTATTGGATTTTGATTAAAATATTTCTTCTTAACATAATTAATATTCATAGTTTTTAAAAAGTTGATTGATATATTTATAATTGGAATTTGTATATATATATCTTATTAACATAAAATAATTACTCTTCTCTTTTAAACATATATGTAAATATCAATTTTTATGCTTGAGAAATCGGAATACATCTTTTGGTTTTTTTTTAGTTAAAAAATATTATGTCAAAAAGATGGATTGTTTAGATAAATTTTTGAAAATTAAGAATTAATTTAAAAATGAGTCATATAAGATTATAGTTATTAATAATTTTTACTTTCTATTCTTCTTCAATCAACCTTCTTGACATATTAGAAACAGTTATAATAATAATAATGAAGTATAAAACTTTTCACATTACCACCTGCAATGACATATTATAAACACAGAGGGAAGTTAAGTCAAAAAAAAGTGGCATATGTATTCAATTGTCTATTGATATTTTTAAGGCAGATGATCTTTATATATCTTATTCTTTTTGATGTGATTTGTGTAATTGATTTTAAAGATCTTAGTTCAATTTAAGGATAATATTTCTTTGTCTTTAAACTTACTCTATTATTTTTCTCCATTGTAAAGGGTGATATATTAAAAAGTTTTTGTAAGGGATAATACATAGAAAGATGTTAGAGAGTGGTAAAGTTTTGAAAAAGTAGCCAATTGGAGGAGAAAGTTTTGTTATCATTTTTAATGATAAAAATGTATAATATTGAAAATAGAGAAAAATAGATATTTTTAAAAATGATAGAAAGAAAAACTTTTGAATAATAATATTTGTTGTCATATTAATAGCAAAAGAGATGATAAATGATAATATATTCATTAAAAGAAATGAAAAGTTTATATAAATGATTTATATAATAAATAATGCATATATAATAAAAAAAATATAATTAATGAATTATAATTATTTTTAAACTTTTATAGTACTTGCACTTCAACAAGATACAATTCTTCGTTGTACCACACCAGGATGTACAGGGAAAGGACATGTAAATTCAAATAGATCATCACATAGATCATTATCAGGCTGCCCAATTGCTTATCAACAAAAGTTAGCTAGAAGAGGGAAAGGAAGATTGTCTTTAAACGGTTCACTTAATGGTTCGTTGAATGATTCAGGAAATCTTTTTAATATGAAACAAGAAAATCTTAATAAATCTCTGGAAGAAACTTTTCATTTAAATAATTCTTCAGGTTTACCATTAGATTTAAGAATGAAATCATTTGATGAGCTTCGTAAAGAACAAATGTAAGTTTTTTTTTNAAAAAAAAAAAGTAATATTGCTTCGTAAGGAAGTCCTTGAAACTTTTGTTAACTAACTGATATATGACATTTATGTATTGTTTGAAATTAACTTAGAAAAGAACATTGATATACATCCATATATGTAATGTATAACAGATGCCACATCTTTGATTTGTTAATGGTAGTGGAAGTACATTAAAAATACATTAGATATATAAAAAGTTTATACAATACATTATACTTAAAGTGGACTAATTATTTTTTTAATACATTTTAGAAAGAATGAGGAAGATAAAGGAGGAATACCAATATCACCAAATATGTTTGATGTAGGGTTAACAAAAAGAATAAAAAATGATTTTATGGCACCACAATTACCATTACCAAATCCATTTATACAGGAGGCACTTTTACGTTTATCTGGGGGAAATATAAATAGTATTAATAGTGGAGGAATACCAACGACAGGGACAATGCAACAACCACCAACATCGACTCCAATAACAACAACACCAGTGTCAAATGGTAATACTAATAATAATATTAATACAACACCATTATTATATCCTCCAACGACGGTACCTGATACCAATAATTTTCAACAAAATATGGCAGCATTTGCTTTAGCATCACAAAATGCTACTAATCAATTTTTCTTCCAAAAGTATGTTGAAAATTTGATGACAACACAATTTGCATCTATGCAAGCAGCAGCTTTAGCTGCAGTTAATGCATCATCAGCTGCAACAATGAATTTTCCTTTACTTCCTGGTATGATGGGTAATGGACTTCATAAAAATGGAACACCATTTCTGTCATCAATTAATGAACAACACCTTCAGATGTTATTTGGTTGTATGAAACCTTCAACAACAGGACAACAGCAAGTAAAAGGAAATGATAATGACGGTGATAATGAGGTGAAAAAGGATATGACTAGCTAGATTTATTATATATATATATATATAATATTTTATATATTATACATATTCTCTATTATTATTATAAGAAAGTTTTATGCATTGATAATATTTTGAAAAAAATTATGGGTAAAACAAAAAATATTATTCTTTTAAATGATATATATACTTCTCTTTCTTCAATAAGAAATAATTTTAGATAAAAATTTCAATCCTAAGATGATAGAAAATGATCCTATATACTTATAAAAGCGAAATATTTAAAGTTTATTCTATCATATATATTAATACTTAATATTTATCTACTTTTAAAAAATCTATCTTAAAAATTTAGATGATTATTTATTTTTTTTTATATAAATTGTATTATAATTTTTAAGTACTAGACAAAATTATTATAATAAAAAATCATATATTTTTATCATTATCGATCAAAAAATCTTATCCTTTATTCTATATTATTATATATTCATTTAATCACTAAAAATAAAAGTGATATATAATTTTTATTATCTTAAATATTTCTTTTTTTTTACCTGGTTTATACATTGTGAAAAGCTTTAAAAATATTGTACATAAGCTTAGTCATTTTATTATATTTTTTTCCAATATATTAAAAATTATAATATTTTTTTACACCCAATTATTGTATAATCATTAATTTATTATTATATTTTTTTTATCGTTAAACTTTAAATAAAATATATAGTCAATTTTTTTGATAATAAAATAATTGGTTATCATTTTTATTTATCCCATCATCTCGTCTATATCTATTCTTATTAAAAAAAATGGAAAACCTATTGTATAATTCTTTCTATAATATTTTCTTTAAAAAATTGATATTATATATATTCTTCTTTTTGTATTTCTTTACAATTAACGGTGATTATTATTATTATTCTTTATATTAATTTGAAATAAAATATTATTATTATTAAATTGTAATTTAAATTAATTATAAGTATATATTTGTAAGAAGAGGTACTTCATGACTATTGTATACAATAGTTACTAAATTAAAGACTTTGATATTGTTTTCCTTTGTCGGCATACTTATTATCTCTCCACAAAAGAAAATGTTTCTAGTGAAACTCCTAGGATATTAAAAATAATGTAACAATTTACTTTTGAAGAGGGTTAATGAAAAAGTAAAATTAATTTTTCATTACATAATCATATCATTATAACCTCTCCAGTAACATATGCTTTAACTACTTTTTGATATACATATTAAAGACTTTAATATGTTGTCTCTCTTATATATGGTGAAAAGAAAAGTTACATACTATTGTTACATAACATTAAGTAGCAAAAAGAAAAGCTCTTTTTTGATTAAAGTTATTTCATCCTTTGGATTATCTCTTTTTAAGTATCAACTTAATACACCTGTCTCCTACTTTTTTTTTNTTTTTTTTTCAAATAACTCATTGATCAAATGATACGAAAAGTTCACATCTTGCAGATGAGGAAGGTAAAAGACTTTTTTAAATGATTAACCATTTAAGGTTAAAATGTCTTCATTATAATAAATGAAGCCATATGGAAAATTGAATGTATTGTAATTAATTTCCATTAATATACCTTTATCCTAATTATGTTACATAATTCTTTTATTAAAATTTTTTAATAAATGAAGGAAATAGATTCTTAAACTTCTCTTTATTATTATAAAGAATACATAATTATTATGACAATTATTATGTAACAAAAGTTATCAAAAAAAAGTTTATTCTTATTGGAATGAATATACTTATAAATATATTTACCACCTGTTACACATTTTATATCTATGAATCATTTATTTTTTTGAAAATATATACATAATTTCAATGACATTGTAGAAAAATAATGAAGAATAAGAGATTAATTTTATGAAGGTAATTATAATTTTAAAGAAAATTAAAGTATTTTTTATTATTAATTTTAATATCCAATTGTCCTTATACGTTCATAAACCAATAAAAGTTATCTAATAAAGTTTTTTGAGTTAAAAATGTCAGCACCTGCTAAAATGTCCAATTGATACATTAAAATTTATTATAATATACAAAAAAAGAAGTTATCAAACAATGATGGTTAAAGGGCTGCTTTAATTCTTCTTTATTATTACTAACATTTTATGATGTATGATAAATTAATACATCATAAAATGAGACTTTTGTAATCATGAAATGATTTTATAACTACTATTATAGAGTATACTTCCAATGAAATGGATGAATAATTAAAGTTTGTACCAATGATAATAAATACAAAGTATTACTAATTATAAATAAAAACTCATTAATTTTAGTGAAGTAATGATGAAAAAAAGTTAAGAAAGATTTTATGATTAAATTTTAATTTTATAAGATAAGATTAGTTTTATTAATTAACTTTTTATCATTCTTCTATGGATTGAAGATAAATTACTTTTTAATGAAAATACATATTATTTTCTCCTTTGGTTTGGGATGGTAAAAATAAGTTTTAAGTTAGTTATTTCAAAGATAAGAGATTGTATAAAAAAACTATTATATAATAAAGAAGAAATATTTATAAAAATGCACATTATTTATGTTTAATGTATTAGATTTTAAAATAAATTATTATTACAAAGATTATCTAAATTGAACCATTCATTGTTTTCTCTATTATCTCTTTATCAAAAATACAACGAATATTGGTATGTATAAGCATTGTAAGTCAACTTTCTTGCAATAGTTTATTTTGAGTTATGGATTTCTATACACATTCTGAAACGACACTTTTATTTTTATGGTCTTCCTAAACCATATATAAACACGAAGNTAAATAAATAAATTCATATCCAAAAAATAATACTCGCTTAACTCTTTATTTCTTTTCATGTCAAATTTTAGACAACATGATGTTTCAAATCTACCTACATTACACAAAAAAAATGATTAATTAAAAGGAACACATCATTGAATAACTTATTTTGAATATCAAATTTGAATTAACGCCTGTAATATAAAAAACTCATAATTATTAATTCCAACTCATCAACAATAAACATCCAAAATATAATGATTTTTTTCAGGTTGGAATTAGTATGGAAATTGTTAATAGACAATGACTATAGTTTTGGATTCATTTTGGAAATACAATTTCATGTTACTAATTAAAAATTCTTTTGAATTATTCATATGTACCATGCAATAATTGTCAAATAATGATAAGATTTATATTTCAATCATTAAATTACTTCTGTAATAAAATATATTTTTAATGTATTAAATATCATTAAAAGTATCAAAATGACTTTAAACTTATAAAATTATTTTTCTTCAATTTTAAATGATGTGGGTATCTACAATCCTAAGATATAAATTAATTTTAAAATTAAAAAGAGATAACTATAAATCTTATTTTCAAAATGTTTTATAAAATGACATTTAATTAGTTTATTTGAATCAAAATAATAACAATCTTATATACATATAGACAATTATTGTGTAATTTAAAACTATACATTGTCTCCCTTTCTATAGAATGTTTTTCATTTATATAATTATAAATANTTTTTTTTATAAAACTCTATAATATAATTTATGTATTCTAAAAATTGAATGACATCAATTTAAAAAAAATGAAGGGAACTAAAATTTAACTTCTAAAATATTCACTTCTCCATTATCAAGACCAATAGCTAAAAGATTTCCATTAGTAGGTGACCAAGATAGTGTATTAATTTCATCATCCATTCTATATTCATTGACAATTGATAAAAGATTGTTTTCAAAACACAATATTCTAACTTTTTTGTCACCACCACCAACAGCAATATAGTTATTAAATTTATTCCATGATAAAGTATATAGTGGCCATTTACAATTAGGTATAGCAAAATCAACAATCTCCTCAAATGTTACTTCACTTAATTTTGATGCATTTATTTTTTTATAAACTTTTATTTTTCCATCACCACCTGCAGAAATGAAAAATGATCCTTCAGAATCAAAATCTATACACCAAACAGTTGTTGTATGAGCATTTTGTATTGTCTGTGCTGTTACAAAATCTTCACCATCATATGTATATACTTTTATAGAATTATCATATGATGCAGAGATAAGAATCTAAAGAATATAAAATACATTTTTTNNAAAAAAAAAACATACATCATCTGTTGGGTGCCATTTTACACATTTAACATCTCCAGAATGAGATTGAAGGATTGATAAAACTTCTAAATCATCATCTTCATCAACTATAAAAAATTAATATAAACAATGAAACAAAAAAAAATTTACTAACCTTGCCAAATCCAAATACTTTTATCTCTCGAACAAGTAGCAATAAATCTACCCGATGGTGAATATTGACAACATTTAACTTCAGATTCATGACCTTCTAATTTATGAAGTTCACAAAAACCATTACTTTCCTTCTCATAAATAATAATAGTACCATCAAAACTAGCTGAAGCTAAATATTTTCCACATGGTGAAAAAGATAAGGAACGTATAGCACGATGTTGGTCACCTATTAATTGTTCAACCAATTTCAGTTTATCATCTACAATAAAAAATATCTTTCAATCATTAAATAATATTTATACCTTCAAATGACCATATTTTAATTGTTTTATCAGCACCACAACTTGCTAAAATTGATCCTGAAGGATTCCAACTAACGCACCATACTCGACAAAATAATGCATCCTCATTATGAAACATTTTAGATAATAATTTCATATCCATATTTGAAACAATTTCAAAAAAGTAACTATCAAATTAAGATTTTTTTCTCCTATATTCGGTATACCTTTTAAAAAGATATGCATCTCGTAACGAAAAATTGTAACTTTTGAATAACGTGCCATTGGCATTATTTTACATAAAGACGTCGCGGTCAAAAAAATTTACCATTTTCTTCTTTTAATATTAATTCATTAATATTTAAAAATTGCTTCTATCAAAAAATGAAATTAGCTGATGGTACCGAGATTAACTCCCAAACTGCAAAGGAAAAGAGGTTTGTTTAGGAGTATTTCATTTTAAAATAATAACTCTTTTCATTATTTCTCTCCCTATATACTATTAGAGCTTCAATGATAGCTGATATGGCTAGAAGACATCGTACATATGTAGAAGAGAATGCTGAATGGGACGCTAAGAAAAAATTATTTATTTCTTTATCTTTTTGTCTTATT
>LM523191.1:0-19211 GCA_000941615.1 Parastrongyloides trichosuri | reverse complement strand
TTTTTTTTTTTTTATTTTTAGTATTAAAAAATATTGTCATGTCTATATTTGGTAATACATCAACAGGATTTGGTAATAAAGGATTGTTTAACTCATCAATAACAACACAAGCAAAACCGGCAACAGGTGATGTAGAAGTTCAGAATGCTCCAGATGATACATGCAGTTCATTAAAATTTAATCCATACGTTCCAGGATCTCCAACATTGTTAGCTGCTGGTGGATGGGATTGTACAGTAAGAGTATGGCAAGTTTCAGATGCCGGACAGAGTGAAGCAAAGTTAATGCAAAATATTGGAGCACCTGTATTGAATATTAGTTGGTTTGATGATGGAAGTAAATTATTTATTGCTGGAGCTGATAAACAAGCTAGAGTATGGGATTTAGCTTCAAATCAATTAGCTGTTGTTGGAACACATGATGAACCTGTTTCAACTTGTGATTGGATTTCATCTCCAGCATACTCATGTTTAATGACAGGATCATGGGATAAAACGTTAAAATTTTGGGATATGAGACAAATGCCAACACAAACATCACTTGCTACATTACAAATGAATGAAAAAATTTATTGTACTGATTTACTATTTCCTATGGCTGTTGTTGGTTTAGGTAATAGACATATTAAAGTTTTCAATCTTGAAGGACAACCCAATGAAGTTGTTGATCATGAAAGTCAATTGAAATATCAAGTAAGATTTTATAGTATTTATCATTACTATTCTTTTTTATAGACACGATCGTTAGCTATATTTAAAAATAAACAAGGAACAAATCCAGCAGGATATGCAGTAGGTTCTGTGGAAGGACGTGTAGGAATTCAATATTTAGAACCATCTAATCCAAAGGATAATTTTACATTTAAATGTCATAGATCATCTGAATTAACAAATGGATATCAAGAAATTTATCCCGTTAATGATGTAATTTTTAATCATAACTATGGAACACTTTGTACAGTTGGAGGTGATGGTAAATATTCATTCTGGGATAAAGATTCAAGAACAAAATTAAAGACATCAGATGCTTTTCCAATGCCATTTACGACAGCTGATATTCATGGATCTGGTTCAATGGTTGCTTTAGCTTTAGGTTATGATTGGAGTAAAGGACATGAAGGTAACAAACCTGATAATTGTGCAAGTAAAATTTTCCTACATCCTATTGGTGATGAAATGAAGTCAAAGAAAAAATAAATCATTATATCCCCTGTGTATGTCACTTAATATTATTTTTTTTTTTCAAAATTTTCATATGTTTGTATTTTTTATATCTTGTACTACTAATTAATTAGTGATTTTTAAATAAATTATGTTCAAAATAATATTAATATCTTGAAAGGATTTGTGAAGAGATAATATTCCAATGACATTGTGCCGGTCAAATAACGAGCGGGTTGTCACTCCTTTTGTCATTCTTTGTATTCTATATATCGACATCTAACCAGTTAATATACAAATTTTTCTTCTGAAAAACTAATTTTTATCATGTCTGACCGTTCTATTCTTAAACAACCTAACAATGTTCCTGGTAGTGGCATGGTAACACCTAATAATACCACCACAAAAAGACGTGTTAGCTTCAGTAGACAACGTATTGTTCAGTAAGTTTTTATTACCATTCAAATTTATTAGTAATAATTATTTTACTCTTCAGGCATTTTGACAGAACAGAAGTTAATTTTCAATGTGATACTGTCTTGGAGGAGATGGATCAAACTTCATCATCTGGATCTAATACACATGTAATGCCCTCAACACCTTGTACTCCGGACTCTGGATCAGGGCTCATAAACTCTACAATGGCTGTTTTTGATGTCACATTATCAGCTGATGGATTCGATTTTGGTAATAGTAAAGCTATGGAAACTATGACATGTTTGGACAACACGGCTGCAGTATTTGGAAGCAGTGAAAAGACCACACCGGAACATGATAATATAACCAACTTTGAACCAACCAACTTTTCCACACCACGTTTTGAGGAGATTACTTCATCTGATGGTTCAGATGACATGGACATTTCAATAGCTAGGACACCAACGCGAGTTGTTCGAAATATGACACTTGATGCATCTGCTATGGATATATCAACAACTCCATCTGTGGTTCAAAAACGAAAAAGTAATTCTACTTCTATGGATGTATCTATGACCCCAGTATCAATGATGAGAAAGAAAATGCTAAAGGGACAGGAGTCATTTGAAAATAAGGAAAATACTTCTTTGGATAATGGGGAACTTGTAACACCTATTTCATGTCGTTTATCTAATTCTCTATTGTACGCTGATTCACCTGTAGAAACTACACCAAAGTTGAATGAAACTGGTAAATCGTCAAGGAATGTGACTCCTTATAGAAGAAGAACTATCAATACAATAAAGAATACGTCATATAGTATTGATGTTATATCTACAAGCATTGCGGAAGATGCATTGGATAGAAGTAATTTGGAGATTGAAAACGTTCCAGGGAAAGATTCAGATCAATCCTTCTTGATGTTACCATCTCCAGGAAGAAATAACAACTTGGACTTTCTTTCAGAAAGTATATTTACTGCAAATGACATTAGTAGTAGTAAGCTTGCTGTTTTTAAAGATGTTACTATTTCATCTACTGGTAACAGTTTTACTTCGAAAACCATTGACACATCTTACAATGAGGATTCTTCATGTTTCTTTTTGAATAAATCGGATAACTTAAATAAGGAGCGAGATGAAAGTGTTACAAGTTGTAAAGACATCAGGGAAGAATCAATGTGTGGTGGAAGAAGTTTAATGAATAAAGTTGTTGAAGATGTTTCTATTGCTGCAAAATCAATTCAAGTGACACCACTGATTACAAGAGAGAGACCAACAGTTAATTTAAATAAGGATGATTCAATAGATATTGCTGATGCTGTTAAGAAGTACGCAATGTTGGAGGAAATTTCACCTAATGATATTTTAGGGAGAGAAACATCTCCAAATGAAGAATTGTTTAATGAAACATATGATGTTTCAGGAAGCGAAATTACTTCAAAGGGTCTTGCTGACGATTCATTGAATACTTCAAAATACAAGGATGATACCATAGGAACACCTTCAAACATTAAGGTAAATGAACCATTGGAAGATAATGCTGAAAATAATGATATGATTCTTGGAGATTTGTACAATCCTGCTGATGTTACAATGAAGAGTGTTTGTGGTGATTCAATTAATGAAGATCAATTAGCAGATGACGTCAATTATATAAATCCTCTTGTTAAAGGGATCATATACAATAAAAACTATGAAAGTTGTGGAGATAAGTGTTACCAGTTTTATCTTGCTATGGGATTTCTCCAATCAATACTTTACAAGGAATCTTCAATTATACCTGATTTGGCTCCCTACGTTGTTGGGTTTGATGTCAATAAGCATTTGGAGGAGTTTATGATTAAAGATGAAAGTTCTGTTGATTTGGAGGAGTTATTTAAAATGATTGTTGAACTTGAGCATGCTGGTGACATTGGCTTTATTGTCACACAAATTCGTCGAATTAACATGGACAAATATACTAAGAAATTGGAGCGTTTAAAAATTATATTTAATATGATTTTTGAGATGTATCTCATTCTCGTTGATTATCATGATGTTAGGAGAGAAAACGCCTTAAAATTTATCAATAATAAAATTGATGAAAATCGTAAGCTACTTGATGTTATGAAAACTATGGACGAGGAGATAAAAAGAAATCTTCTTGATGTAAATAGTAGTCTTAAAAATATTTTGTAATTATAATATGTATTTTATTTTGTGTATATATTTTAAATTAAACCATTAATACTATAAATTGTTTCTTTATTTCTTTATTCTTAGTACACTTGAAGAATGCCTTATTTTTAAAGTATTTATTGTTGTAAAGAAAACTTTTTATGAAGAAAAATAAGCAATAAAGTTATTATTTGGTGTTATAAAAATTTATTTTATTTACATTAATATTTTTGTCAATCATTATATATATTTTGTACTTATTGACGTGTACAAATGGTAATATATATAATAATAATATAAATAATATGATAACAAAATAGATTGACATTTTATAAAAAATAAAATTAATATCAAAATTTCCCATCCTCCTTCCTAATCTATATCGAATTCAGTTAACTTGTTCTTCAATATCACAATGTGTTATATTACAGTGTTTCGACAATATAATATACATTATACCAACCTTTGTATACTTGCATTTTATTTAAAATGTAACTAAATTTTTATTGTTAATTTATTTTTTTATATGTTATAATCTTTGATAGTATTTATTAAGTTTTATAATTTTAGATATCAATTATTTTGCAATATCTTTTTATGAGAGAAATGTCAGAAAATATGATTGGAGATGATAAGTTTTCTGGTGATGAATTGGAAGAGAAGGAATGTCCACTTTGTTTGGAAGCATTTGATGCTGATGAGTATGACTTTTATCCTTGTAAATGTGAATATCAAATATGTCGTTTTTGTTGGCATAGGATAAAAGAAGATGAAAGTGGGTTATGTCCTGCCTGTAGACAAGCATATCCAGAGAATCCTGTTAATTTTAAACCACCTTCGAATGCTGAGTTGAAACGTTTTAAACAAGAAAAGAAACAACGGAAAGTTCAAGATAAATCAAAATTAATGGAACCGGGATCACATCTTTCAGCTTATAGAGTTCTCCAAAAAAATTTAGTCTATATTATTGGATTGTCACATAAGTATACTGAACCTGAGCAAGTTAAGAAATGTGAACATTTCTCTAGATTTGGAAAAATTATGAAAGTTGTTGTGGGGCAACCTTTAGTTCCTCCGGCAGCTTATACAACGCAAACAACCTTTACAGCATATATTACATATGCTAAGGTGGAACAAGCTTTAAGTTGTATAGTGGCAAGTTTTTTTTTTATCTTATATTTTTAAATATTTATTCTTATCAATGAATACTTTTTAGGGAGTAAATAATACTATATTAGATGGTAGAATGTTAAAAGCTTCCTTAGGGACGACGAAGTATTGTTCAAATTTTTTGCGAAATATTTTATGTAATAAACCAGATTGTATGTATCTTCATGAAGTTGCTGATCCAGATTTTAGTTTTACAAAGGATGATATGCAATTAGGAAAACATACAGATTGTGAGAGAAGATTAATTGAAAAAGTTTTAGGATCCTCTAGTTCAGGTGATATGGGAAATCCATCTGATGATTTCTTAAATAATGATAGTGGTAGTAGAAATGTTTCACCTATAAATATGAATAAAGATTCATTGTACAGTGATATGAGATTAGGACATTTTATTACGCAATCGATTGTTAAAAAATCTATAAATGAGGATAGGAATGATGGACATTCAAATAATGATATGAAGCATCTTGTAAATGATGTGCTGTCATCAGATATTCAAAATATTAAACTTATATCACCAAATTCTATGCCTAAAGGAACTGTAAGTTGGGATGTTACTGATGCATATAATACTTTATATGATTATTTCCAGTCTTCCACTGAACAACAACAGTCGGCTGATGGTAGAATGATTAATGATTTGAAAATATCCAATAAGTCTCCTTCTATACCTAACACACCAAAAATTAATAAAAGGCCTGATTTGGATAGTAAAAAATCAATTAATAGTATATATTGGGATCCTGCTGTTCTTGAAGCTGATGATGAACCATTGAAAGAAAACTTTGATTGGAAAAAAGCTTTAGGAATTACTGGAACAAGTATTGTGCAATGTTTAACACCTCCATCTAAGGTTGATAAAGAAAAACATTCAGTAAATACAGGATATGATATTTTAAGTGATCCACATAAATGGTATCTGGAACCTCATAAACAAATATTTATAATCCCAACACAACCTGTACCTGAGCAATATAAAAAAATTTCTGCTTCAACTCCTACAGCAAATTTTGATAATGGAAGATATCCTATGAGTATGATGTATCAACAAAATGGTGTACCACCTAATCAAGGGCATACTAATCCTAATTATGGTATAGGACAATCTAATGCAGGATTCGTAAATAATATTGGTACTATAGGACAACAAAGAGCTTCTATAACGCCAGTAATTAGTGCAGTAAATCCAGGGGGTATCAATAATACTCCAACTACAACACAAGCACCATCTAATGCAGGTTTAACGACTAATTCTAGTAATACAGGTGGATTTAATTTCCAGAATTTTGTTAGCCAGCTTCATAATCCTCATGCACAAATATCTGGTACAACAACACCTGTACCATCTATGCATCCTAATGTGAATATTCCCGGTACTCATGAACATACAGCAGCTCAACAACCAAATATGTATCCACCTACTGTGGTATACCATGAGATGTTAAGAAACATGCAGTTGCATAGAAATTATCAAATGCTTCAGCAAATGTCATCAATGGGTTTCCCTGGTGGTCAAAAAGACTTTCATAACATGCCTTCTAATTATCAAAACACTTACCAACCACCATCTTCTGCTGTGACTGATTATAATAATATTAACAATGAATTTGTTGGAGGTAACATACCAAGGCTATAACTAATCACTAAAAAAGGGGATATTTATTGGTTGTATGCTATAAAAAAATAATCTTAATGTCATATATATTCTATAAACTCTGAAATGTTTAACTGTCTTATTTTATCAAATATCATTGTTTTAATTTAAATAAGTTATACATGTTCTATTTTTTTTTAATTATTATTCAACTTTATATAATATTTATATCAATTATTTAATTAGATAAATCTATACATTCTTTGATATAAATATTATATATTTGTTATCAGCAAATATTATTATTTTTATTATTTAATGAGAGGTTAAAGAGATTTATTAATCATATAAGTAATTGAGAACAAAAAGATGGAGTGTCAGGTGATAAAATAAAATTATTAAATGTCATTTATAATCCAAAGGAAAATAGGTATCGTTTATGGGAAAAATATTATTACTATAGAAACTTTTATCAATTATAGAAACATTAGAATTAATTTGAATTTATTTTTGAATTTTATTAATTACATTTCTTTAACACTTTTGAATACAATGGAATGTAAATTTAAATAGCTTGTTTTTAATATTCACATTTTCTTGTAATTAAATACATGAAATTATACCTTTGAGATTATATTATCAAAATGTTTCATTTCAATGTGTTTTTACCTTCAATTTTACTCGCATCTTTATCATTATGTTGCAGTGGACAAGTTGATGAAAATGAATATCTTGAAGAATATCTTAAAAATCGTTTTGGAATCTTTGAGTTATTTCCTCCTATAAAAATGGATGTGGTAACGGATGTAGTTTATATTAAATGTCCAAATAATAAAACTATAATAGATGACCATCGAAAAATTTCTTACCAATTAAACTCAGATGTTGAGACATACACAGCACCTGAATTAGGATATACGTTAGTTGCGTTTTCCCCTCCAAAGAATTTAGACTCTCAAGAATTTATTTGTGGAACCATATTCTATAACGATAGCAGGAATAATTTTATTAAATTACGTGGCAGTATTATTTTGAAATGGATTAACAAATACGATCACAAAGTAAAGGATATTCCTTTTGACCTATCATTAAAGCGAACTACTGATACTGTTAAAATGATAAATGGATACGAAGTATTTATGACTACTAAAAATAAAAATGGTTCAATTCGAAGGTATCAACCTTTAAACGACAATGATGTTAGTAAAAATGATTATCTTTATGCTTTTTATTTTCCAGATAAAGATTTGACAGAAGGATATATAATGGCTGATTTTGTTTTTAAACCTAAATATGATGTCTTTCCTAATTTGGTACTTCCTGAAAAGTATAAAGTTATTTCAACACCAATTTTTGGTTCTCAGTATAATGTTATTATTAAAAATTTTACAGAAGAATCTATTGAATTAAAGTTAAAAGAACCAGGTGGAACAGAAAAATTTAAAGATTTTTTTGATGATTATGAAATAAAAACTGAAAGATTGGGATTTAATAAAAATTTTACTTTGGAAAAACTGAATAAAATTGTAACGTTTGGTCTTATTATTAATATTTCATATATTGATATTGTTAATATTTCGGTAAGTAAAGTGTATGAAAATGGTACAAAAATGGAAAAGAACTATGTTTACATATTTTCATTGCCTAACAATAGTGATGAAAACTTTGTATCAGAAACAAAATATATTACATATAAAGATAGTAGAAGAAAAGCAAAGTGTAGACTAGAAAGAATTGGGTTTAGTACTCTTGAAATGGTTTCCTTTAATAATACAACTATAAAAGTTTCTGATCTTATGAATAGTAAAAATAAAACAATTGACAAATTTCAACTTACAAATAACTATGTAGAGTATAATGAAAAATTTCCAAAAGGTTTAATTGAATGCTATTATATAACATATACTAAAGTACGTTACCAAATGCCTAAATTTTATGTATATTTGGAAAATTATAAAGAAACCGTTATTAATGAAACATCTGAAGAAATTGAGTTAACTGAAAAGGATTATCAAGCTTATTTAAAAAGAATTTATAAAGAAAGGGAAGAAAAAGAAGCTACAAGACAAATTAAGATAAATGTAACAAAGACTGAGAGTCGAAGTAAGGAAGAGGAAAAGTCTTCTGACAATTTGTCTCTTAATCAATATATAATATTATGTTTATTCTTATTATTTATCTTTTTATGTATAATTTTCATAATATTAAGATACAAAGGAAAAGTTTTGGTTGATTTTCTCTTTTTTAAACGAAACATAGAAGTAAATCAACATGTAAAACAATTTTGGAATCAAATAAGATCTTTATCATATGTTGATATTTGTGATTTACTTGAAAATGAACAATATTTTCCTATGAAACCCAAAGTATCAGTATACTTTTATGAATATAAAAAGAAAAAATGTCGCACGGTACGATCTCAACTGGTTCAAACCTGTAGTACTGTAGTCAGTCAATTTTATGAGAAAAATTCAATATCAGCACATTACATTTCATTCCCCGAACAGGATAGAACATACATTATTTCGGAGGTAAATTTTTTTCATTTAATATTGTTATTATTTACAGATGCCGACAGAAGATAAGGTTAATAATTTTTGGGATATGATTGTTAATGAAGAAGTAACAACAATAATTACAATTGTTTATCAGAAGACTGTCTATGGATTTGAAAAATTTTACAAGTTTTGGCCAGAGAAAGAATATTTTATTTCTTACGGTTCAGTTAAGGTCAAGCTTGATATGGATTCAGATGTAGATCCTTCAAAAGTAAAACTATTAAAGTTAGTAATAATGAAAGATAAAACATTACACAACGTCAAACTACATATCATCAGGGATTGGAGAATGGGTGATGTATCTAATTATCAAAATCAATTAATTAATATATATCAAAATATTGTTACAGATCCTGAATCATCAACAGTTCTTGTAACTGTAAACAATGATTATGATAATAGAGGTTTTTTGCTTGTCTATTTAGCTGTATCAATTGAAATTTATACAAATTTTCAACCTACAGAATCTATTATTTCTCCTCCAAATATTATGGAAATAATTAAAAAAATAAGAGAACAAAGAGAAGGTGGAAGTTTAATAAGAATTGAATTTTTATGTCTTCTTTTTGCTATTATCAAATATTTTGTTAAATATGAAACTATTAATAGTGATAATTATTATGAAAAATTTAAATCCATGTATGAACAACAGTTAAATGAATATCAGGAAAAAGAATTATACATGGATGGAAGTAAAAGATCATATTTAAGATATATTGATAATTTTGATTACAAAACAGTGACATTTATTGAAAAATTTTTCTATGTGGCAGGAAATAGGGATCCTGAAGATTTAAAGATTTTGGCAACAAAATTCTATACTGTATTGGAGTATCAAAATAATTTGATGAAAAAGAATCCAAGTAAATATTATTGTATTATTGATGAAAAAACAATACCGGTTGTAAATAATAATATTGTCTCTATTTCTGATAATGATGAGATATCATCTAAAGAAATATTTTATAACTTTGTCAATGCAAACATCTTTGAATATTATTTGACAAATGATTTTTGTAAAAAGATTATTTTGTGTTCAGTAAGTTTAATAAATAATAAAATTCTTTTAATATTTAATTTTAGACTCCTTACAATGATGGATTTGAGAATATGTATAAGATGATTTTTAAGTATAAAATTGAAAAAATTATTTTATTAATTGATTATTCAATATTTAAAAAGAAAGAGTTTACCAAATATTGGCCATCAAGAGTTGGTAATGGGATGAAAACTTGTACATTTGTTATTAAAAAGATTAAAGATATTCCATCAAATAACAATGAAATAACAATTGAAGTGATATCAATAGAATCAACTTATGATTCCAATATTTCACATAGTTTTACTATTTATAATTATAAAGGATGGCCTTCTGATGGTAAATTTTTGTAATCCTTAATTCTTATTATTGTTTTTTCTTATAGGTTCAATTCCAAAATTAAAGTCATTCTTAGATTTTTATGAGATTGTAAATAAAAAAAACAAAGATAGTCCCATCATTGTCCAGGGAAGAAGAGGATTAGGAAAAACTGGTACATATACATTATTTTCATACTTATTGGATATTATTGAAGCTGGTCTTTCTTTCAATTTTTATGACAGTTTGATTAAATTAAGAAATATTAGATATGGAGCAATATCAACACCAAAGCAATATTTAATGGTGTTAAGAGCTTTATCTCTCTATTTTAGAGACGATATATACAAAGTTTATTTTAAACTTTCAAAAAGAGGATATAGTCTTGGAACTACTTATGAATATAAAATTGAAAGAGATATTAAAATGCCTGATATTGATTCAGAAGTTTTAAATGATGATATAGTAAAAGAAAAGATTATTGAAAAAGGTTTATCCACATCATTGAAGGAGACACAATATAGTCCAAAGACTCTTAGAGCTCGATTTAGATCTTATAATTGTGATGAAGATTTTATTGATGATTATTTGAGAAGAATGATTTAAAATTATGTTTTTTAAATTAATTATTAATATGTGATTAAATGTTTGTATATAATTAATACGATAAAAGTAAATAAAGTTACTTTATATGTATATTTTCGTTGTTATTACCAAGTCTATTTCCTGGATGTAATTATATGATTATTGATATATTTCATAAATGATAACTATAAAAATTTTTAAATCATTTAATAATTGATTTGTGATAAAATAGATGTGAACAAATTTGAAATAACCAAAAAAATTTATTAATATTTTATGTTAATACCATAGTAGATTAAACAAAAAATAGGTATTTTCAAAAACATTTTCAATTCATTTTAATTGTCACTTTTGAGATCAAAAAATACAGGTGAATATAAATAATACTATTGACAAAATGTCCATTACCTTTTTTTTNTTTTTTTTGATTATTATCACAACACAATTTTGTTATCAATAAAAAAATGAAAAGTATACCTATTATAAAAAATGCTTAAAAGTATAATTATAATTTTATTATATACTACATATCTATTAAACAATAAGATATATGGAGAAACTATAAACTTTAAAAATTATAAAGATAAACATTGTGTCTTTTATAACTATTGGGAATGTAAAATAAATTTAGAAAAAAACAGTAGTAGAATTACATTAGTACTCCATTCAACAATTGATTATCTTAATTATTTGGAAAAACAAGTAAGTTAACATTTTCAAATAATATAAGTAAAATTTTTTATAGATTAATATATGGGAAGGACCAATATCAATAACGTTAATAATTCCTAGACCATATGAAACAAAATGTATTGATAAAAAATTAAACAATTGTTCTACTTATAATGATAACAATTTGATAATATTTAAAATATTAACATTATTTAAAAAAATATTTGATACAACAAAAATATCATTACATTTGTTATTTGAAAAGAAAAATAACACAATGTGTCCAAGTATTATAATAAAAAATTACATTATACCAAAAGATTTTAAGAAGGAATATTATAATTTGAGAAATATTTCAAAAAGAATTGTTAAAAAATTTGACATATATCCAATTAATGAAGCTAGAAATGTTGCGAGATTGGGAAAGAAAACAATATTATTTTTGTCAGGTGATATTGAAAATTATTCATCAAATGGATATGAAAGGAAAGTGTCAAAATTGGCAACAGTATATTTATTGGAACAAAGGAGGAAAATTGTTTTAGTTCATAGGAGATTTGAATATGAAAAAGGTTTTAAGAGACCTAAAAATAAAAAAGAATTAAAAAAATTGTTGGATCGAAAAAAAGCAGGTATATTTCATTCATTTCAATTTGTTGGAGCACATTATATTCGTGGTTTGAAAGAATGGTTAGCAGTTCCAGAGAATGGGAATGAAACATCAAGTTTTATGACAATAAATTATACCAATCCTATTTGGGAACCACAATTTGTTGGTGACGATCGTGTACCATTTCATGATGAAATATTTCCTTACAGATTTAGATCAAATACTCATCTTGGTAATATTATGTGTCATCAAGAATTTAGATTTACAATTTTAAATGATGTTTTTACAGCACATGAAGGACGAAAAAGGAGACTTGAAGATAATGAAGTTAAATTTTATGTGGAAGGACATAAAAAAGTAAAGAATATTATTAGTAAATTTAATGGAAATTTAAAAAAAATGTATCCTCATATGAAGAATATATGTAAAAATATGACAGTAGGATCAACAGGATATATAGCTAAAAGGTACAAACAATTGATGGCAAATGGAACAATTTAATTTTTTTCATTATTTATTACAATAATTTTATCAAATAAAATAATATTACGTTTGAAAGAACAAAAATTGTAATAAATAATATTTTTTATTACATATATAGTACTAATGATGTAAAAATGTTCCTAATTATAGTAGTTTTGATAATGTGTATTAAAATGTAATTTACAATAATGATACGAATTTTTGATATCATTATTATTATTATGAAATAATATATAAACAGATTAATTAAAAATTCTTAAAAGTAAAATATGTACATGTTACAACTTATTATCACTACACTATTATTAATATATTTTAATGATCAAATATTAACTAAAAAGATAAAAGTTGTAGATTTTGTTAATTACAAAGATAAGTATTGTATTTCTTTTAATTATTGGAGTAGTACAATTAAAGATAATGATACTAACCCAAGGATTACATTAGTACTTCATTCTACAATTCATTATATTTCATTTTTATCCAGACAAGTAAGATTTCTAATTAAAAAAAAAGTAATTAAATTTTTCTAGATTGCTAATTGGAATGGACCAATATCTATTTCTCTTGTAATACCGATACCAAATAGAGTGAAATGTTTAAAAAGGAATAATAAAAGAAGTTGTGCTATATATAATAAAGAAAATATTATATATTTTAAGATATTATTTTCATTTGAAAAACTATTTAATATTTCAAATGTTTCTTTACATTTAATATTTGAAAAAAGTCCCATTTTTAATAAATGCCCCAGGCTAATATTAAATGAAACATTGGGATTAAATATAATGAACAAGTATAATAAATATTTAAATGAATTGACAAGAATACCAAGACCATACTTTGTTTATCCAATTAATGTAGCAAGAAATATAGCTAGAATGGGTAAAAGAACAAAATTATTTTTATCAACAGATATTGAAAATTTTCCATCAAATAATTATGAAAAGAAAGTTTCAATGATAGGACGAGAGATATTATTAAAAGAGAAAAAAAAAGTTGTGTTAGTACATAGAAGATTTGAAGTTGAAAAAGGAATAGCGATACCAAAAACGAAGGATGAATTGAAAAAATTATTATTGCTAAATAAAGCTGAAATATTTCATGAAAAAATTTTTAAAAAAGGACATTTTATAGAAGGACTAGATGAATGGTTAAAAGTACCTGAGAATAATAATAGTACAATAAAATTATTACAATTAAACTATACAAATCCATATTGGGAACCACAATTTGTTTGTGATGATAGAATTCCTTATCATAGAGAAAATTTTCCTTATAGATATAGATCAAATACTCATTTATTACATATAATATGTCATGAAGAGTATAAATTTATTATTTTAAATGATGTCTTTACTGTTCATGAAGGTTTTAAAGAAAAATTAAGTACTAATGAATTGATGATTTATAATAATGTTATGAAAACAACAAAAGAAACAATTAATCAATTTAATTTTGAATTACAAAATAAGTATCCTAATATGAGAAATGTTTGTCGAAGATTAGATAAAATGTAATTATCCTCTTTTTTATTTTATTATTTATACTAATTCCTGTTATTAATTCTTCGACTTTTAAACTGATTGCTGTAATGATAATTTTTCTTTTTTTTTTTCTAATTGTACCATAAAATGCCTTCAAAATATTTATTCATCAACTATTATAAACTAGTAATTAATAATTTATTTTTTCAAAAAATAACTCACATTACACCATGCAGCTTCTTAAAAGGGTATATTTTTACAAATAAAAATAAATAGGTGGTTTATTTTAAAACTAATAATAACCTTTTTAAAATAAAAATATATATATTTTATTAAAAAGGTTAATGGATAGTTAATGAAATTAAAAAAAAAAAACATTTTTACAACTTAATTTCATATAATCATTTATAGTTCACCCTCACAATTTAAAAATCTTATTACATCATTCCTTTTATTAATCAAAATTATAAAAGAATATCTATTTATTTAAATGTACAAACCATAAATTCTTAGCATATATATGTATATGATATATTATATTTCCTCTCTTCAAAAGTCTATAGTAATAATAATTGTACATGACACTTAATTTTTTATTATTTTGAAAAGTTTTTATAAACTTAAAACTAGTAAAGGATATATATACTAAATTTTTATATTATTTAATTTTCTCTTTTATGTATTATTATTATTAATGGGGAAAAATAGAGAAGAATAATATATATAATATATTTTAAAATAAAAAAGTTTAAATAACCTTTATTATAATTTTTTTTTTCTGTTTATTTTTCAATCCTTTTAGATAAGTCTTAATAATATTTCCTTTGTTATTATTATTATAATATTTAGAGACTTTTTATAAGATATTAGAATAAATGTTACAAATTTTAAATAACTTTTTTTTGTACTTTTATTATATTTTTGTTTAAATAGATATATCATTAAATAATATTTTAAAATATATTCCATTTTTATCTGTTAATATTAATTATAGATATTTAAAACATATTTTTCATAATTCAAAATATTTTAATAATTATTGTTTTTCTCATATTGGTGAAAAACAATTGAAACTTAATATTTTAACAACAAAAAATAAACATATGTAATCATATGTATATAAAAATTATCTTTTAAAATATATATATATGTATTAAAATTATGCGTCTGTATCATATATTAATAAATATATTATTTCTTATTATATCACTTCACTCTGAAAAGGTAAGATTTAAACCAAAAATATTTTTTTCATTAATAATATTTTTTCAAAAGGTAAAAGTAAATAAAATAAAAACAATACAATTTAAGAATTACAAAAATAAATATTGTGTTTATTATAATTATTGGAAGTCAACTATACAAATAAATGATACAATAAATCCAAGGATAACTCTTGTACTTCATGCTACAATGGATTATATTGAATATTTAGCTAAACAAGTAAGTTTTTCTTTNTTTATAATAATTATTTAATATTAATAAATATTTAAAGATAAAAATATGGGAAGGACCAATTTCGATAGCGATAGTGATACCAAAACCAAAAAAGATAAAATGTAAAAGTTATTCTAAACATTTATATTGTGCTGGATTTTTTAAGAAGGAGATAATATATTTTGAAATTTTAAAATATTTTGAAATGTTATATGATATAAGAAAGATATCATTACATTTAATATTTGAGAAAGATAATTTTAAAAAATGTCCCTTTGTTTTCTTATTTGGTATGTCAAGAGATCGATGGAGAGTGTTAAAAAATTATAAGACTTCTATAAATAAAATAAAAAAATTACCCAAATTATTTGATGTTTATCCAATAAATGTTGCAAGGAATATTGGTAGATTAGGTAAAACAACAGAATTATTTTTATCTGGAGATATAGAAAATTATGCATCATATCGTTATGAAAGTAAAGTATCAAAATTAGCTAATCAATTACTTTTAAAAGATAAGAAGAGAGCTGTTCTTGTTCATAGGAGATTTGAAATTGATAATAATATAACAATTCCTAGAACAAAGTATGAATTAGAAAAGTTATATATAAACAAGAAATCATTTGTCTTTCATACATTTTTCTATATCCAAGGACATTATATACCAGGATTAAATAAATGGTTTAAAGTTCCAGAAAATTATGTAAATACATCAATATTTAATATAATTAATTATACTCAACCCGATTGGGAGCCACAATTTGTTGGTGATGATCGTGTACCATATCATGATGAAAGATTTCCATATCGTATCAGATCAAATACACATCTAGCTCATATAATGTGCCATCAACAATTTAAATTTATTATTCTCAATGATGTCTTTACAATTCATGAGGGTATCAAAAGAGGATACAAAAAATATGAGGAAACAGCTGCTAATACTTCTTTAACATCAACCAGGAAAATTATTTTTCATTTTAATGATTTTTTAAAGAAGAAATATCCTCATATGAGTGGTGTATGTCCTCGATTACGCATATAAAAAAAGATTCGGTATTATTTTTAGATATTACACATTTGATATTTATCTCCTCTGTTTATTATTCATTTTTTTGTATTATAAAAATGTCTATGTGTTTTTATTATTTTAGATTTATTGATATTAATTAATTTATTTTATCATATAAAAATTTGATGATTCAAATTTATGGACTAAAAACAGTATTTTTAATGACAAAATTAAGGAAATAAAAATATTTATTTTTTTTTACACTTTAACAAAATGGATCCCAGTGAATATGTTTCTGGAGAAAAGTATACCTTACCGTTAGTCTTATCAACTAACAAAAAAAAGGATGGATATAAATTGGAAGAAATTATATGTTGTGGAAAATTTGGTATTGTCTATGGAGGTATTCAAACTGATTTGAATAGGAAAATTATTGTTAAATTCCTTTCACCAAATGGATATCTAGTTGTTAATGAATTTTTAAAAATAATGCAAGATACGGATAGATTTAAGACAACAATATTGAATTCATATGATAATGGTATTAATATTGAAACCAATATTCCTTTTCTTGTAATGGAAGGTGAATGGATAAATTTTGGAGAGATTGTCAATAGTAAAGATTATATAATTAATTATGACAGATTTTTTGCTGGAGCTTTACAAGCTGTTGAATATTTACATGATCGAGGTTTTTATCATAATAATCTCCGTCCTTCTTCTTTTTGGTATAGAATAGATGAAAAATTAAAATTTTCAAATCAAACGACACCAATAAAGTTGGCTGATTATGAATTTTGTATCAAGAAACCAAATATATCAGGGAAGGACATTGATTTATTGGATCCAGAAGTTTCTAAAATTTATGAAAAATGGTATTCTTCCAAGTCTTATGATATTAATTATTGTGGTATGAGTCTCCATACAGAACCAATTAAATATATGAAGCATAATTTGGAAAGTCTTTTCTATATATTCTTGGAATATTGTGAAGGAGAGTTACCATGGAGTAAATATCCTAATGATGAAAAACTTATATTAAAGGAGAAGATGGAAATGAGAAAGCCTGATTATGATTATTTTTATTTTGTTCCCAGATTTATGAGAGAAATAATATGTTTTATTGATAATATGAAACCTGATGAAGTTCCAAATAATGAGAAAATTTGGGAAAGACTTAAAGAGATGAGGGGTTGGGAAAACTTTTATGATGTTGTTAATGAAACAAATGGAGATAAATATTATATGCATGTTCTAATGTTACAAATGAATAAAGTACCAGATCGAAGAAAATTAGATGTTTATAAAAGATGTCCAGGTGTAAAGGAAGCGGCTGATAAAGAAAGAATAGAAAAGATGAAGAGAAAAGAAAAATCAATTGAAAAAAAGGAAGTTGTTACTTCTACAGAAAAATCTAAACAAAAAGAAAGCTTTTTTGTAAAATTATTTAAGAAAAAGAGTAAGAATAAAAATAAAACATAAAAATTTGAATATTTGTAAAAGTAATTTTAACTATACTAAATAGAAAATAAAATACTAGCATTAAAATTTTTTTCCAAGAAAACATTTACAAACACAAAAAAATGTTTGTATATAAAATTTTTCTTAACGTGTTTTGTATTGGCATTATATTAATTTTGACACCACTAGTCAAAATATATACACACAAAAAAAATAATGTAGTTATATCGTATTTAACGCGTTAGACAGAACAAAACATAAAAAACACGGGAAATTTCTGACAATCACGAATGAAGCATTAATACCAATACTATAAAATAAAAAAATACTTAAAAACTACATTATTTTTTAATGAATTTTCTTTTTCGACAATTTGCGTCTTTTTTTAATAACTACATTAAATTTTTCTGTGTATTAAGAATAATGCTTAAAAATGATATAAATCTTTTAAAATGAATAATAATTTTGATATTTGTTTATTTAAAAAAAATTTGAACGTTTTGAAAAGTTTAATATTTATATAAATTTGTTTCCTTTTGAAACTTCTTAATTAAAAAATTATGTTCTATTTCTGCAGGATATTCTTCATTCTTGAAATTTAAACTTTTTTTATTACTTAAACCTTTTAATAGTTTGAAGCACTATCCTTATCATCTGGAAGTTCTTCACTATAATTTGAAATCTTTTCTTTATCGTCTGGACCTTCTTCTTTATCACCTAAACTTTCATCTTCTTCACTACCTTTAGGGGTTTCTTTTCCATTACTTGAATCTTTATCTTTCATCACTAGATTTTTCTTCACTAACATCTGGATATTCTTCTATAGATTTTGTTGTAGTGGTGAATCGTTGTATTGGTGGAGATGGTCCTTTCGTTGTTGGAATTATTTTTTTTGTTGTTGGAGCAGGTTTTTTTTTGTCGGAATTGGTTTTTTTGTTGGTGGAGCTAGCTTCTTTGTTCACTTTTTTAGTTGTGTTAATTATAATTTCTTTTTTCTTTATCTTTATTTTGTCCTTTTTAAGATTAAGCTGTACTTTATTCAGTGTTAA
>LM523190.1:213327-225032 GCA_000941615.1 Parastrongyloides trichosuri | reverse complement strand
CACATTCACCACTTCTTTGTCAAGCTTAACTTGATGGAGATATGCATAGTCATATTTAGCATAAGGACAGCTTAACTGGTATGGCAAATCTGTTTTAGAAATATTAAACAGATTATCTTCTAATTCCAAATCTTTATTATCTGGTCCGAAGAAGACTACTTCTTTAACATCCTCATAGTTTCTATGCTCAGTTAACGATTTGTATGAAATCTCCAATATTTCATAACCAGAAACAATGAAGCTTTCAGATGCTTCAATACCATTCTCTTCCTTAACTTCAGCTTTGCCATTACGGTAGAGCATTTTTTTTATCAGCACCTTTTCTCCTTTATAAAAATCCTTCATATCTTGAAATGCTTGATTCTCCAGTTTCAACGATAATTTATTTTCACTTCCCCCATTTCTATCCTTTGAGATAATTTTTAATTTATCATTTGTTTTTCCACATTTAGTAGTGCCCTTCATCGGATTTCCAACAATAGTAGAAATAGATAATAAATCTACACTTTCCAAGAAGTCCGTTGTACTAGTGGAATTTAAGTTAATGTTCCAATGAAGAATATTAAAGGTACTCGCCTCAGGTACCTTATATTGAAATTGACCACATTGAACATTCACAATTAGAATAAGACATACCTTCTTTCTTCCAAGCCATCCATCTATATAGTCTATCATCATATTCTATAAATCCTATCTTTTTGTGCAGACTACCATCATACATAAAATTTCCAGGTAAAGTTTCATATTTAAAAATGCTGCCTAGACACTTGACCATTATGACGTCAGAAAAAAAGTTGTGCTTCACTTCATATGAAATCTCATTCATTATTTAAAATGACATTTAACATATATATATCTGTATCTAAAGTAAAAATAGATGGTTTTGTAGTGAGTGGAGAAGTATATTGGTAAAATAACTTATTTTTGGCATCAAATATTATTCATTATTTGCATTTTGGTGATAATTTGACGGATGATCACAATTAAAAATAATGTTTTTTCTTAATTTTAAATTGAATAATAATTAAATTTTTTCTGATTTTGAATATAAAATTTTATGTTAAAAATTTCATACAGAAAGATATTTACCTACAGAGATAGATTAAAAAGTACATTTTTGAAATGATTATTGAAGTCTTTAAACATGTTAAAATCTCTATCCTCTCCTGTAACCTTATCAATAATAGTTAATTAAAGTTTTTAATAAAAACATGCTATAATTTTGAAACAGATGTAAATTAAACGGATATTCATAATGTTTGTGTCCTCAATATGATATTAAACGCTATATAATTAAAAAAAATTAATATTTCAGATATACCATAACTATCCTATTAATACCCCTGAGATATTAATTGGACAAATATAGTAAATCGTTTAGAGAGATAAAATAGTCCACAATTTTTTAAAAGAAAAAATCGTTTATTAAAGAAGTATAAAATTATTCATCATCACCACCAAAAACTGTTTCAGAATTATTAAAATTTTGATTGAAAAATTGTAACTTTAATTCATTCATCAAGAGTATTTCATTTTCTCTCCTCATTGGTGATAATTCTTCAATCTGTTTAATAGATTTTAATTCATTTTTTTCTTCGTTTTTTTCTACATTTTTTTCAATATCCAATATCTCTTTCAATTCTTCAACTGTCACGCCACGTTTCTTTGCTAAAATATTAAGCTCAAGTTCTTCATGAATTTTTCTTTTTTCTTGAAGTGGACGTTCAAGTTCATTGAGGAGCATTTTATGATAAGTCATAACTTCTTGATCAAATTCAAGTGTTTCTTTTACATCATCAATATATTTATTGTCGTTAGAAGGAATATTCTCATATACTTCATAAGTTGGTTCTGGAGGTGTTTCAGGTATCATTGGAGGGCATTCAGACATAATATTTGTTTCTTCATTCCTTTCAACTGTTTTTTCCACTTTCTTTTCAATAGGTTTCATTAATATTGTATGAAGATTCTTTGTCATTTCTAATAATACTTTATTTCCAATGATTTCTTCATCTTTTAAATTACTAATTTCATCTACGATCAAACCAATGGTATCATGAATAATTGTCCTAGTACACTTATTATTATCCTTAATAACATTAATAACTTTTCGATTTTCTTTTTTGCATTCTTCAAATTTCCTAACATCCTTATAAAGATTGTTCATTATAATATATACTTCTCTATACGTATTGTTTACCTGTTTTATTATTGAAATAACAGTCCATAAATTCCACCAATATTTCCAAACATTATCAGTTTTTATTTTTGACATGACTACTTCAAATATCTCAAAAAAGAAAAATCTTAAAAATTCACTTTCACATAATGATAGAAATTGTAGTAACGCTGATAAAGACATCATATCTAAATGTTCATCATTAATCTCCATATCTTTATCCTTTCCTGAACACAGCTCTAACATATTTTCATTAACAAGATCAATCATCATAACTTTATCATTTGTCTGGTTAACAAAATCTTCTTTATTTTTTTTAATCAAAAACCATACTAATCTTCGTAGTCCTGTTAAACATGATATTCTTAACTTTTTATTTGACAAATTTTTTAACTCCGACGATTTATATGTAAACAACAACGTTTCACGCCTCTTTAAAAGTTTGAAATATTTATCTTTAATCAATTCTTTGTTTTTTTCAACTAAATCATAAAATTTTTCAACATTCTTTTTAAAGTCAAAATATAACGTCAATGGAATACAAAGGACGGCAATTATAAAATTTACAAATATTAATATTCCAATAAAATTATTAAAATAACACCCAATGCTAATTATAATAATGAGAAAGAAAGTAATTGAAATATTAAAATCATTATTTCTAAACAAATGTTTTATACTTTTTCTACTCAATTCATAATTTTCATTCCATTCACCTACTTCAATTATCTTTTCACAGATAGCCTCCTTATCAGCATCATCAATTAGATTATCATTAACAAGACTCCTTGAAATGGTATTTAGAAGATTCCTTCTAAAGTAGTTATCCAAAATATTTATTAAACAATTTACAAGCATAAATATAATAATAATAAAAAGAAAATTTTTTTATTTTTTCTTATCGCGATTATAAGTATACATGTTGGATTTATATTTTATTAAATAAAAGTAGATATAACACTCACAAATATTGTTTTATAATGCTTCTTCACAAAATTCTCCGTAAAAATTTGTATTTGAACAATCACAACTATTTTTCATTCCATTTAATCTTCCACCATTTTGACAAATTGGGATACTACAATCAATTCCATGGAAATTGTTATTACATTCACAATTATAAACAGTATTTAGAGAATTATCAAGATAAGAACTATAATTACCATTTCGACATGTTATAGGTAAAGCTGTAGATTGTATTAAAGATTCAAATTTGGTATATACTTGATTGTTTGGATACACTTTTTGGTATGTGTTTCCACCTTTTACAAAGTTGAACTAAAAATAAAAATAATAAGAATTAAAAGATTCTTTTACTTACAGTTAACTTTTCTTGGCTATCTCCTACTGTTTGTTGAGTAAAGCTATACTTATATGAACATCCATTTCTTGTCATTTTGTAAGAATTACTATTATCCTGAATAACACTGATATCATCAACATTTTCTGGAGGATACAATGCATAAGTTACATTAAAAATTGAAGGAATACTACTTGGTTCATCCAAATTGTTGGCCCTAAGGTATGCTACGTCAACATTCAAACCATCAATTACATAAGTATTAAAGAATGCAATATTATTTTTATTTAAAATATCAATTTTGTCCCCATTTTTGATGTCATAAAGAGATACATATTTTGATGTTACTATTGAAGATGTAATTGAAGATTTTGAATCGAGATTTCCCATAACAAGAACATAAGCAGATGTTGAAGTATCTTCAATAGACAAAGTTTTTTCACTATCTAATTTCTCCATGTAATTATTTATTGATATGCTTCCCCCGAGTATTTTTTGTAGGAACTATAACGTAGAAGAATGAATTAAATTAAATAAAAAATAACCTTACAATTTGTGAAAAAGTTTCATATTCTTGATCATTTCCAAATTTCAAAGGTGCACCACCATTAAAAAGAATTTTATTGTTGTTAGATAAATAATCATTATCACCTATTTTATGATAAATATAGAAGAGATCTTGATTGTATCCATTTGTTAAATCATCAGGACAATTTTCATCAGGTGGGTTCTTTGGAGTAGTTGTTGAACCTGAAATTGTTGCTGGATATAATGTTGTTTCCAAAGTTAACGACGTTCCTGAGTTTGAAGTTGTTCCTGAGGTAAATGTTGTTCCTGAATTCATTGTTATAGTACCCTCTGTCCCTGTATCTGATGTAACCGTTCCCATCGTTGCTGTACCAGCAGTCACAGTTTCCATTGTTACCGTGTCAGCAGTTACAGTTCCCATTGTTGCTGTATCAGCAGTTACAGTTTCTGCTGTTCCTGAATCTGTTGTAACGGTTCCCATAGTTCCAGTATTTGTTGCTTCTGTACCCCAAGCTTCAGTTGAGATTTCAATTGTTGTCAAATCTCCTTTCGTTACTTTGATTGTTGTTCCATCTGTTGGTGCTGGTGAAGTTGATTCAGTCATGATATCATCCGTTACAATCCATATCAATCCCTTAACACTAGACGGAAGATATTTGTAGACAGCATTCTTAATCTCACTTACACAAACTGGTGATGACAAAATTTCGAGTTGAGAAACCTTTGAAAATGATGATTGGAAAGCAGATAAATCAGTTCCGATATAATAAGATACTATGTTCCCTTCATTGTAATAATATAGGCGGAATTGCCAAATATTCTTAACATCATCATCTTTAAATTTATTAATTAAATCAGCTGTAGCATTGAAGAAGGTATTCTCTCCATTTCCAGTGGCCAAAACAACAGTCAAAATTCTATAAACATCATCATTTTTTCCCGGATAATTTGTTACAACTGGACATGTATTAACTATTTCACATGAATTCCCTCCATAACTATCTTGACATAGACATGAATATTTGTTTCCATTGAAATTAAACTTCAATTCTCCTTGATTTTCACAATAATAAAATTGATTTGATACTCCTAAAGTAATTTGTAAAAATTTTAGTCAAAAATAAATGTTGGAGTAATGTTCACTTTTTTGCAATAATAACGCGCGCACTATTTTATTGTCATTTGAGACAATGTATGCATCCACAAAATAAACTAACCTTGTGTAAATTTTTGGTAATTTATATTCGTCTTGAAATCCTTATAATCACCTTGTACAACAGTATTAAAAGTATAACTTTGCAATGTTTGATCAGAGAAAGAAATTTCTACATCAACCTTATAGATTGGCCAACTATATTTTGTGTCAATAAATGAAGGATCAGTTTTTGTTAAATCAATGATTGGATTAAAAACTGCATTATATTTGGTATCACTTAATCTATTAATTGTACCTTGATTAACTGAATTAATTGGAGTCATTATAATATCATTCGCTGCTGGACCTTGAGTCAATTGTTTGAACGTGTAAGTAACAGAAGAAATTTGTTTTGTATTATTATTATAGAAGATGTTAGAATTTATAACAATGGAATTATCTTTATCTGGACCATTCATCAACTCGGGACCGACAACATTATTTGTAACTGATAGGTATGAAATATCAATGTATTCATAATTATTATTGATATCAATTACTTCCCAAATACGGATAGAAATTTGTCTCAATGGATGAATAAGAGCTTGTAAACTTATCCTATATGTATCTGGTGGTAAGTCTTTAAATATAACATACTCATAGTTTGTATACTGTTGTTGGTCATTAGAATTATTGAAGTTTGTTAAGATTTTGTTTGTAACCTCATTTTTGGAATTGTATAATTTCAGATTGAGATAATAACCATTTGTTGGTGGAATTTCAAGTGAATCAGAAGAGATAGTTATAATAATATCTTTAACTTCTTTGGTTTTTATTGTTCCATAATCACTAACACTATAATCATTTGTCATGGTTCTTGATTGTATTAATTTATTTGGATAGATATTTGTAAAAAAGTCGGTTACTACACTTTGAGCAAAGTATGTTCCATCTTGTAACTTTAAATTATGATTCAAATAGAACATGTGTCCATTGGTTGCCTTAACGAGTGAAGCAAAAGCATCATTGGCCAAATTATTTGTCATATCATATTGATTAAAAATGTAAATTGAAATTCTTTTTGCAACAGAATATTGGATTAAATCTCTTAATAAAGTATCAATACCATTAGGTAAAATAGTTCCACCAACTGGGAAAAGAACCAATGGTGAATTTTTTTTAAATTTATCATCCTGAACCATATTTAATGCTTGTGTAAACATATCAATATAATCGTATGATGAAGATGCTTTACATTGATAATTAAATGTTCTTATTTCATCTGTAAATGAGACAAATGAAGGATAAAAAGTTGCTGTTTGTGGAGTTTGTACAGAATTGTCAGAAAAATATAAATATCCATTACTGAAGAAGGATTGTATATTTGAATTTTCACGTAAAGATGCTATACCGTTTAGATAAGGCATTGCTACCGAATAACTTACACCACATGAAGCAATAAGACCAAATGTTGCTGTTCTTGATAATGGTTGTGAAACTGTTGTTGATATTGTTGTATCTTCAGGAGTAGAACTGAGTAGTGTTGATAAGGTTGATAGAATTGGAATTGATTCTGTGGATGAATCAATAGTTGTATACATTTGATATTGATCAAAACATTTTACTGGGACATATCTTTGATAATATATTGGTTTACCACCAAACACTAATTGAAATTCAATAACAAACCAACTTCTTTTGTTAACATCACATTTAAAATTTAGATTACTATCTCCAAAAGTGTATCCAAAAATACTATTACTTGTATTAGATGTACTTACTAAATTTATTATTGAAGTTTCAGTCAAATAGTCTCCATTTAATGAACTAATAGCATTATTTGAAGAAATCATTTTTGATAAAGTCGCTTGTAATTCAATGTTAAAATTTATAACATTTTGTGTATTTTGACTCATAAACAGGTAAGCTGAATCTTTTCCATCATTTGAAACAATATTATAGGGTATATAACTGTAATAAATATCAACACCTTGTTGAGGCATCACACTTGGATAAGTTGATATATATTGGACAGAACATTTTCCTGGTATATTTGCTAATTGTAAATTATTTTGAACATTTTTTGATGATTGTATGGATGTAGATTGAAGAGTAATTGTTTTGTTATCATATGAATATGAAATTACATTAAATAAAGAATTAATCGTCTTTGTTAAATCAATCACAGTATCTGATTGGATTATTAAATGGCTATATAAAACAAAATTATCTGATTGATATTGAATGGATANACCCTTTGAGCAATCATTTTCCATACCATAATAAACTAATTGAGGATTAAATAAAATATCAAATGAATGTTGAATTCCCTAAAATTATGTGAAAATAAATGAATTTGGACTTACAGCAGATGGAGAATCAGAATCTAATTGATAAAAAAGACCACCTGATAGGAATGTAATATCTTTCAATGCAGAAAATGATGGACCAACGACAGGATCCATCTCATCACAAGGATTAATTAATAAGTCATTTTGAAAAAGAATTGTGATTCTAATTTTAAATGCTACAACCAATTCTTCCAACTGTTCCTTATACGTATCATAATCACTTGGAGGATGTTGAGTATAAATAACAAGTGGAGAATCTTTTATTTTATATTTCTGAATCATATCAATTATTGCTTTATACATTTCAACAGTATAACAAGCATAGGATTTTGATAATTGAGGTACAATTGTGGTATTTAATTGACTGATAAATATATTAGAATCTGTCTCCACATACTCATTAAATGTATCACTCTTTGAATAATCATAATGAAATCTAAACGTTTTGTAATTATTTTTATTTGAAGTTATATGATTTATGGCAATTTGTTTAAAAGTATTTAAACCAGTTTTTCCATAAAAAGGAGTACTATCACCATATACGAACATATTAAAAGTTAAATCAGTTGACGAAAAAATATTTGGTGGTTTGGGATGTTTTGAAGAACCTTCACAATGAAAACCAATGTATCCCTTTGGACAGATACATTTATTGAAGGTTGTATCCAAATATCCCCCAGATACACATTTTAAGATTTCACAATTTATTCCTTCAAATAATCCTTGACAAAGACATGAACCATCATTCAATTGTAAACCTCCATTTTTACATGATGTAGTGTCGGAGTACACAACATGATATGATGATAACACAATTAGAAATATGAGTTTATAAATTCTCATATTAAAATGTAAAGGAATTGTATGTTTAGATAAAAAATAATAAAACAAGTGAATATTGTAAATGATTAATTAAGCTTTTAAACCAATCATTCTTTAAATAATACACTTTTATTTCTTTACTGATAACATTTTAATGATATATATATTCCTTCTACTTCATTATTTTAAAAGAATTTACATTAGTTTCATATTTTAGGAGTGTCCATAAAATGATAAGAGAAAATGTATGGTTTTAAGCTGTTGATAAATATATTTATTTTGAGATTACTATATTTAATAAGGTAAAGCCTAATTTTTTTATGTAAAAGGTCATATATATTGAAGAATTGATGATGATATGTTAGGAAGCAATGTACTTTTATATTTAATAATTATTGGTTAACAATGAAAAATAAAACTCTTTTACATATCATTAAAAATTATATTTAGTCATATACAATTAATATCAAGACAGTCCATTTTAAATTATGACGTTGTCCATACTAATTATCAATTATCTCTAAAAATCTTATTTGTTTTCCATTAATGACTTCATGTATAAGTATCAATTCATGAATATAAATATTCTCAAGTATTCTCAAAAAGTATACCTAAGTGGATTTGCTTAAATCATGCAACAGTTAGGTCACATTATAAAAAAAAGTTAAAATATATTAAGAATGTTTCAAAAACAAGTTATATACATCTGTTTTTAAAGAAAATTTTATTAATAAAAATCTAAAAAGGCTTTTTATTATCCTTATAATATTTTACGCCACATGTATTTTCAATTAATGTGTTCCTTTTGTTACAAAAGAAATTAAATTTTTAAAACCTACTATAGGAAGGACACCTACAGTTTATTTCAAACATCGGCTTTATGTGAAACAATATTCACTACATTTAATTGAAGTTTATTAGTTTTATTAACTTTAATATAACACCATTGTGCCTCTGTAAGTTTATTTTGTTTGAACGATGCAACAGGATACCTGTTGAGAGGATTAAATAACTTTGAAAAAACCGCAAATGTATTAATGTTATGACTTGTAATATTACACAATAAGTTCATTAAATAAGATGGAAACATTTTTATTTGTTAAAAAAAGAAAAGAAATGTACATTTGAGATCACCGGTAAAAAAAATATTATAATTTTTAAATAAAATTAGAACTAATATCAATTGGAGTATTATTATGGGACAAAATTGATGTAGCACTATTTTGAGAAGATGGATATCCTGAAGAATAGAATGAATTTCTTTGTATTGAGACAGATGTTGACTTTTCCTTATCATAAATTGTTTCATAACCATCATCTGAAGGTATGCCTATTTTTATTTTTGTTGAAGGTATTTGTGGATATCTACAAATCTCATTCCTTCTTCTTTTTATTTCTTTTTTTTGTTTGATATATAAGAATAGGAGAAATATACTAGATAATGAAATAACCGATAAAAATATTCCCATGATAATAATAAAAACTTTCTGATTAATTTGTACTTGTCCTAATGCTAAATTGTCCGGAATAACTGTATCATCAATATTATCTAAGCTTTTGCTTTCGGAACACCATGGGCAGATGGTATCATATTTTTTCAATTGAATTATTGCTGTAAAACATTTTCCCTCAAATTCTATTACAGAGGGTGACCCTTCAGGACTTAAAGAATGATTGACAACTGGAGTGGAAAATGCTCTGACATTTGAAGTTTTATCACAATCTAAAGGAATATTGTATAATGGATCTATTCCAACAATTTTAATTGATATTATCAGTGATTCCGGATTACCATTTGAAAAATAATTATTAAAACCAACATTCCTTGTAGATGTTACATGTAATGGAAAGTCAACTCTTTGAATTTCTTCAACATCTAATTGTTGTGAAACAATTTGAAATCTTGGATTAGTACACCTTTCAGCACTTAAACAACCACGTTTCCATTGTACAGATAAAATTTCACCAACAATCCAGAATCTATCCTGTTCTTTTGATGTAATTAAAAATGGAATTAATAGTAATAATAATAGTAATATTGTATTCATATTAAATCACGATAAAATTAAATTTCTAAATTCTTAAATAATAAAAATAATAATATCTTATCAGAGGAATATATATTATTCAATAGCCTATCTCAGATTAGATATGTCAATTCTCTAATACATAGCTGAAATATATATATTAATCTCCCTCACCCCTTTTTTGGGCGGGGCTCCTACTCTCTCCTAATAATATAATGTGCCAAAACAAATCTTTTTTTTTGTTTATATTTCGGCAAAGACACTTTTATTACCTTTAATTGGTAGGTAATACACTGATTTAAGATGCCTTCTTAATGGAACCAAACTTTTGACCTTTTTCTTAACTAAGATCCAGTTATTAAAATTATATCATTAATGATGGAACATTTTATGATCTGTCATTTTTAAAACTTCAAAAGGTAAAATAAATGTTTGCTTGTGTAATTAATGATAGAGGAAAAGATGAATGAATTTATTGGTATTGAATAATATCCATGTTGACAGTATCACATCTGGTTATGATATAATGTTTTTATATATTTACTGTTAGGAACAAAATAGGCTGCAAATGATATCGGTAAATTGTTTGAAATCAAAGGCTTCCTCTGACAGCTTCCCTGACAAGAGGGACAAAANAAAACTATTTTTACAAAGACATACATCAGGATGACAAAATAAATTTGCCGATGTTTGTTTGGTTGATATATACAAATTTGATAACATATTGTCTTTATTTGTCTCCTTTTTTATAGATGATCCTATTTCAGTACAATCATTATATAGTACAATGCTTTTGTCCTTCTTATGTGTATTGTTTAAGAGAAATGCGAGAAAATGAAATATAATAAAGAGAATTCTTTTACACCTTTATTATTAATTCTATAATTAAGTTTGTACATTAATTATATGATTATCATTAAATCTACAACATATATGGAGTATTTTGAAATTAACAATTTTTTCAAATTCCAAGGCAATATTAATACACATATATATTAATGGATATTAATAAATGTTATTAGATGTCATTAGTAAGTATTATGGAAGAATTACATAACGCAAGAAACATCTGTTAAAAAAGAATGTTTTTATGTATAATTATTATTTTTTAAAAACATGATATGTATTATTTCAAGACTTGATTTATTACATTATGAGATTCATTATTTAAAAATAAACCAGTACATTGAAATAGAAATATTTTTGGTATATAAAAAATTAGATATAGGTTACATGAAATTGTGGTTTTTACACACTACTCTACTTCCTTTATTAATATTTTTTTTTAAATGAAAACAATAATATTATATTTTTGTATTAAAATTATTTGCTATGTCATACATGTGGAAACTAAAGCATCATC
>LM523190.1:145630-213316 GCA_000941615.1 Parastrongyloides trichosuri | reverse complement strand
TTTTAACTATAAATAATTTTTATAAATATAAAGATTACTCAAGGTGAATTTAATCATTTATTGTTTGAATTTTCAAAATCATCAAATAAAGTTTCAAAGCTTGTTGATGAAATTTCAAAAAATTCCAATCAAACAGTAGTAGTAAAACGAAGTTCTAAAAAAGTATATTATGGAAATGGTGTTGGATATAAAAAATGTACGAAATTAGGTTTCTTATATGGCAGAGATAAATATCACATACATAGATTAGTTAGATATATGATTAATGGTGTTTCTAGATGGAATAAATTTTCAGAAAAAATTGAGGCATTAAAATTTATAATCAAAATTGACAACATGATAAAAGAAGAAGAAGTTGATGAAGATGGATATGTTTTTCAGAATGTACATTTTGAGGCAAAAAAAATTATAAATAATTATCTTTCTCTATATCCATACAAGAAGGATGCATTTTTTAATATTAAACTCTCAACATGGGGTAAAATTCAAGATTTAATGCATTGCTAATAAAATTTTCAAGTTCCACTTAAATAATATTATAATAATCTTTTTATTAAATATAAACGATTCAAATATGACACTTTTGTGATAATGATATTTTAATAATAATTTATTGGGCCTAACTTATCTTATATAATTATCTCTAATATAATTAAGCTATGATTATCTGGCCAAGAATGTTGTATAATATAATGTTCATCATGTCACTACATTAAAATGATGCAATTAAGGCAGATGGTTTTGATAAGCTTTCCAGGAAGGCGATTACTAATCGACGTATCTTTATTAAATATCAATAAAAATATGTCTTCGAGACAAATTGTTTATATTAAGGCAATATTTATTTATCACAAATGTCAATTACAAAAATCAAGCATGAAGTTCAAAATCAGCACAGAAAGATAATAACTCTGCTCCAAACTTAAATGTTGGCTCTGTAATTGTCATATCTTTTATTGATGGTAATGGGAACCCTTGTTCAAGATAATGATCAGCTAAATCGAGAATTATCACCTTTAATGCTTTGTCAATTATTGATTGAATGGTGTTAGTTGAAATAGGTCCGACGGCACTTTTCAACACCTTAAAATGATATTCATATAATTCAATGTCACCTGTAACTTTCCAATTGGTTATTTTCAAGTCACTTTCAAGTAAAAGTCCTAAATCCATTTCTAAATCAAAAAGATCCATTTTTTCTCCTTTTGGTGTTACAACTTGAAATGTTCCTGTTCCAGTAGCATTAATATAAATACCTGTTGAATTGAAATGAAATCCAGGGAATGCAATAGCGCTAGCATCAATAGCAACAGATTTTCCAGGTAAACAATCATTTTTAATTTCAGGAATTAATTCTCCAATACATAATTTATCAGCACATGTACATTGGAAAAAATCTTGTACAGATTTAGGGAATTTTGACAGAAGATTATCATCAATTAAAAAATTGCTTAAAGGAGATACCTTAAAAGCATAAGCAGCTGATCCGAGCATTCTATCTCCATCAAAATCAATACATAAATATTTGTCAGTACTATATGGATGAATAACATTACTAGCTTTAGGAATACCTGCATCATTATTATGTCCATTATAATAAATGAAACCCTCAATTGGTATTGTAAAACTTGTTGTGGATGATTCTGGATTTGATGTTAGAGCATAGTTTACATGGAAACCAGATAATTCACCAGACAAACCAATATCTAACGGTATAGATTCTAATAATGCATTTCCTTGATTTGTTTCAAGATTTTCAAGTTCAGTACAAACGATAGATTCAATTTTTGGTTTCAAGTGTTTTTCAATTTCTTTCTTGAACAAGTCAATAATATCATCAAGCAAACTTCCATGAAATTTAATATCAAATTCACCAAAATTTACATTACATGTTTGTGGAGAAAGGAATGGATGACCATTTTTGGATGAAATAGCAACTTCGGCAGCTATACTTGTTGACGAAATTTCAATTTCAACATCTCCAGATTTACTTACATGAATAAATCCTTCTTTAACTTTAACTTGATAGTGAGCAGTAACCTTTGCAGACAAACCAGTCATATCAATTCCAAATTTATCTGTTGGTGAAAAATTAATCAAGTTTGATGATTGAGGAATATTAAACTGATCAATTTTAATGTTTGACAAATGATATGAAAATTTTAACATGCTACTTATATCTGGAATAGTCATTCCATTAAGTTTTTGATTCAATGCCTCAATAGCTAATCCAGCAACATAATTTAAACCATTTTTACTAAATTGTATCTGTGCTCCGGCAACATTATTTGCAGAGGCAAAGTTATTAGAAGAAATTAAAAAAAATAATAAAAGAAAGTTTATAAACATTTTTTGATATTATAGGAATAAGATAAAAAGGTATGCTTTTTAAACGTTTTTTCCGGCTAATTTATTTGATAAGAAACTACTCTTTCTTTACTAAAATTAATATTATCACTAATTTATTATACCAATAATCATTTCCATATATTTTCCTTATCATAAAAGAAGCTTAATATATATCATTAAGTTTTAAATATTCATTGTTAAACACAATTTAATCAAAGATCTAAATTAAATGTCAACAAGGAATGTTTTTGAGAAAATTTATTCATTTTTACAAGATATTTTTGCCGTATGTGTCAATTATAAAAATAAAGCTTGAACTCAAAATCAAAATATAAAGATAATAGTTTTGTTCCAAATCTAAATTTTGGTAAAGTTATTGCCACATTCTTTATATCAGATTTGTAAAATCCTTCTTGAAGATAATGATTAGTCAAATTGAGAATTACCGCCATTAACGCATTGTTGATTAGAGATTGAATAGTCTTAATTGGAACGACAATACTTTTTGACATCTTGAAATTATATTTGTACAAACTTGCATCTCCTGAAATTTTCCAATCTGTTATATTTTAAATCTTCTTTAGGCATAAGCTTCAAATTTATTTCTAAGTCAAAAANTAACAAAAGGTTATCATCAATTGAAAATTTACTTAATGATGATACCTTAAATACATAAGCAACTTGTCTAAGTATTCTATCTCAATCAAAATCAATGGAAAAATATTTATCAGTATTAAACAGGTGAACAACATTATTAACCTTTGAAATATTCGAATTATTATTATACTCATTATAATAAATCAAACCTTCAATTGGAAATGCAAAATTTGTAATTGCAGAATCTGATATCGAAACATTTTAAATTATGACATTAAAATTGAAAAAAACTGTACTTTTGAATGATTTTTTAAAAGGTTAATAACCTCATAAAAAATTTATCATTATATAAAAGTAAATATGTTTTCACCACCGGCTAGTTATATTTCTAGCATTTTTCATATTATGAAAAAGTCCTTAAAGGTATATTTATTTCTTATAAAAATTTAAAAAAAAATCCTTAAACATCAGAATTAATTTTTACATGATTTTTCTTAGTTTTTAAGTCATAACATATTGGCATTGATGTATTTGTGAAACCAATTTTATAGTTTGTAATTTCATAACCATCAATTGACGGTAATGGTATTCCTCTTAAGAGATAGACATTAACAAATTTCTTGATGTAATCTTTCAATCCAAGTTCGATAATCTTATTTATTTCATTTTCATTCATATCAATTCCTGGAGCTGATAAAATTTTAAAATGGCACTCTTTTATTTCTATACTACCCGATAATTTATTTTCTTCGATTTTTATATTTCTATCATTTAAAATAAATTCAGGATAAACCTCTAATTCGAACAAAACGACTTTTGATTTATTATCATTTTCCAATTCAAAGGTAACAATTTGAGATGAATTGATAGAAATGGCTTCATTTAATGTACTAATATTTGTCAATTTAAATGAATTAAATTGTAATATTATTGGCATATGTTTATCACAATATCTTTTTATATCTGGAACGATATCAGAAATGCACAAAATAGTTTCACAGCCACAAGAAAAGAAGTCCCTTGTTTTACTATGTAATTTGTATAAAATCTTTTCAAATCCTAAAATTTTTATTAATGGAGAAGTATATATGGTTTCAATATATTTTTGTGAAAATGTCATAAGATCCAAATCAAGGCACATATGATTTTCTGAATGGAATTCCTTAGGCCGGTAAGTTGGAAGTAATGCATTCTTATTTGATTTATTGAAATACATTGCAATGAGGGTTGGGATCTTTATTCCATATTCATTATCAACTATTGGTGTTGATGGAAATTGATAAGTCATATAAAATCCACTCAACGTACCATTTTTTTCCTCATCTAATTCGGTTGGAAGTTTTATTTTATGTATTTCATTTTTAACATCTTCTTCAATTAAATGTTCAAAAGTTTCACAAAATGAAGTTATAATATTAGATTTTATAAAATGCTCAACAGCATATTCAAATTCATTTCTAATCCATGCTTCAACTTTCTTCTTCATTTCAACAATTTCAATTTTCCCAATATTCATATTACAAATAGATGATTGTATATGATTAAAGCTTTTTGAAGCAACATCAATTCCAAGACAAGCTGTTCCATTATGTATATTTACCTCAAATTGTCCTTCCTCATGAACAATTGAATCATGTTTATACTTTAATTTATAATCAACTAAAATTTTTAAATCTAAATGACCAAATGTAGCGGTTACTCTTTTAGGACCAAATAAACTTAAGTTTATTGGTTCATTTGTTAACTTGAACTTTACCATTTCAATTTTTACAAAGTGATAAGATAATCTTTTAGGTCCAATACCTGTATATGAATGAAATTTTGTATTAATCATTAAATCGTTAATTATTTCCATTCCATTTTTAGCAAAAAATATAAGACCATTTTTATTTATTTGAATTATACCATTAGTATTTCCTCTAATTAATATAATACAATGAGATAAAATAGAAAATAAAAAAATAAATTGTAAATAAAAAATTTTAAAAATCATTATTTTGTTAGTATTAATATTCATTTTTTTTCATTTATATACAAAAAGTTAAATACCTAATTAGTCACGTAATTACACTTCTCTCTTAAATAAATACTTATTTTCAAAAAAACACTCAAATTATTCTTATTCGTTTTTCAGAATTTGTTCAATTTCTAAAGAAGTATACCTTAAATCTTCATCAACAACAATATGTAGTTGTTTTGTATCACAACTAAGATTTTCGCATCTCGTATTACATTGTTCAATATCGCCTATGCAAGATATACATGAATTAAGTGCTCTAATTTTTTGTTTTTTAGAAGCTGTATATTTTTGATATAAATTAAGAATACAGTCTCTTTCAACATAATCACATGTTAAATCAGAAAGGCTTCCATCATTATTTTCATCTTCTTTTTCCATTTCATTCTCTTCCTCATCTTCATCATCAATACATATATTACATATTTCCCTTTTAAATGATGGAAGCTCAGCAATAATATCAATTTCTTCTAGTTTTGTTATACGATTCAATGCTGGTAATAATAAATTGTTAATATAATATGCATAATTAAGTTTCATTGTTTTATTATTTAAAAATTCATCGGGTTCTACAACATTTGCTATTATAGTTAAATTCTTTTTATTATCAATTGAATCTATTAAGTTTGGTTCTTTAACTACATATTGAATACGAGAACCTATTAAAGGAACGTATCTCTCATGAATTTCTGCCCTATTCAACATTATTTTTTTACTCGGAACAACTGCTCTCTCTGCATACTCTCCACGAAAACTTGCACTAATTATAAATTTATTAAATGGAATTTGTTCTATTCTTTGTAAACGATTTTTGATATAATATAATGCTGTATTCATCGAGTTTTCAAATAATATTTTCAAAAAATTTTCCACCTCATTTGATATTAATGGACAATTATCACGTCTAACCGTTTCAATACCTTTAGCATCAAAAATAGGTTTTGTCTGGTCTAAAGATTCATATGAGTATCCAACATAACGTTTCTTAGTTAATAATACACAAGGTTTCATAACTTTTTCAAACTTCAAAACAACTGGTGGTGGATTTTCTTTTGTAACTCGATATGCTATTTCATTTCCAATCTTAAATGATTCTTCCATACTACATTTTCCATGTACACGAACAAAAACTGAATCGGTATCACCATAAACAACTTCCAATTTATGCCACAAATCTTTGCATTTCTCCTGAATAGTATAAATACATCTCTCCAGTGTTTTCCTTCCACTTGATACAATTGCATCAGCTAAATTATAGCATGGCATTTTCCCAGAAAAATTTGCTGCAGTATAACCATAAGTTACATTTGCAAGCAATTTTAATGCTAATTGACGGGCATCTAAAATCTTATATAAATGTTCATCATTTTTGTACTTTTTCATTATAGCTTTTATCATCTGTCTTGTTGACAGCAATTCTTCTAACAAAGTAGGAATAACACCTTTCCTTACATCTTTCTTTACAAAAATTGTACCCATTGGAGAGATATGGCATTTACTTTTAATATTAGATATTTTCAAAATATCACTTAACACTGGACGATAGGTAATTGCGCCAAGTTCTAGCTCCAATAAATTAATTGTACTATCAGGATTTTCTACAAAATAATCAACATATTTTCCCCATTCTTTAACTTTTGATAAGCATGTACTAAAACAATAATTGTACGCCATACACATTGATGGATATAAAGATTGAAAATCTAATACAAGTATTGAATCTCTATAAATTGCTCCCTGTGGTTCAACTACAAGAGGAAATACCTCTGGTGATGGCATTTTTATCCTATTTTCCACACTAACAGATGGACCAACATAATTTTGTTTTAAACATTCTCTATATAACATTGATTCTACACGAAATTGTGAACCTCTAGTCAATGCTTCTTCAAACTGAATACCATAAACTTTTGCCATTTCAGATGTTGTTATCAAAGTTCCCATATGATTGAGGATCTTCATATTAAAAGAACATCGTTTATGAAGATTTTTTATAATTTGAAGTTTTATTGAAACATGCTGATTTTCATCTAACAAGGAAGACATAATTTCAATTGGAATCTTTTGAATCTTCTCAGATAGAAGACTATGTACAGTTGTGAAGAAATCATATGACCTTAAGTTTACATTCCTTTTAACTATTTTCCAAATATTCAAGGTCACTCTTCCTTCTGGAAAGGTTAATTTTGATAAATTGTTTGAAAAATTATAATCAACAAAAGTATGGACTCTTGACAATTTTAATATCATACTTTGGTACTCTTTTTGACACCTTTGTATTAAATATCCCCATGATTCTCTATATATTTCGTAACCAATTATAAAATCAGGATTTAAATTGTACACAATATTAATAACATTCATGATAATATCTTCTTCACCTTCACACAATTTTAAATAACTTAAATCAAAATCATGATTAATGTTTTTAAAAACATTCTTATCAACAAAACATATATCAATATCTGGTGATATACCATTGACACATGAGTCATTGTAAAAACAAATTGAAATTGCTATTATTTTATCAAACTCAGGATCAAAATATTTTTTTGATGAAGAAGATGATATAAGTTCCATCGACAATGTACTTAAATTTTTTATCATAAATTTATTACAATCATTTTTGAAATCTGTACTTTTATTTTCTTCCTTTTTTACCCTTAACATACCATTTTTTGTCTTTTCTTTCACTGTTTCATTTAAAAATGTCAAATCGCTAAAGCTATTCTCCACATGATTTATTTGGAAACGTAAATCACCACTTTTGGACACAACTATCCCTTGCTTAAATACATCCATCTTTGAATATATTTCTTTTCCTGAAATAGAATAATTTTGAGTGTTAAAATTATCATTGAACAATATTGTGTCAATGTTATTTGATATCATTTGGTCTTTGTAAGAATTGTTAATATTTTCCAATAATTCATCTTCATCAAATTCAGGGTCATCTTCATCTTCTGTAAACTCATCTTCGTCTTCTTCATCATTTCCAACTTCAAACATTTCTTCAAAATTAATTTTTTCTTCTTCATTGTCCGAATCAAAACTTTCATCCAATTCAACCGCCTTATTTGTGATATCATCAATTTTTGATATTACTTCATTCAAAACATCATTGTCATTTAAAATAGTACTATCTAAGCACGTTGTATTCAAAAAAGTACTATTACGCCCACTTCTTTCTACTTTCTTCAACTTCCTTATAATACTAGAAAAATTATCCAAATCAATAATTTCTTTTTCAAGTGACAATGACTTCACATGTTCATAAGTTTTCTCTTTAGGCATACTTATTCCATTCATTTTACATCTTTCCTCTTCCTCCTTCCATATGGCTTCAATACCAGGGTTCCTTGTATTGGTAAAAAAATCTCTCCTATTAATTATATTTTTAGCAATTACGTCAAATTCAACTCCTTGAAAAGCATTCCTCCTTATATTTGATAATTTATTTATTGGTATAATAAATTTATCTTCCAAGCATCGTTTTCCACCAACTTCAAAATTACAATCATTATGAGGCCTATAATATACATTCTCAAATTTGACATAATCCATCCCAAAAATATTATAATCAACAAAAAATCTTGTTATATATGGCATAGTTCCATTATATGGTTGAAAATTAAAATCCCAATTTGACATTTTCTGGATAGCCCTAAACATAAAGGAACAAACACTTGGATTGTAGAAGTATATCTTAGCATACGTTTGCAGTGTATCATAATATCCATAGATACTTTTTGATTCAAAAAATTTAATTTCAAATATATGGTCATTTACCTCCTTGGAATGGATCCATTTATTTTCAAGACTTAGTAAAATTATTTTAATTGTATCTTTGATATTGATTTTAGCCAGATCCTCACTTATATCACCAATATTGATGATAAAATATGGTAAAACACCATGAATGTTTGCGACACATTTATACCCTACAAATCACATGTTTAAAAATGATGAAATTATCCATACCTTCCTCTGAAATTCCATACATACGGATAACTGGAACTTTTTGATTGACATCACTATTTAATTCAATTTTTGTGTACATACATGGCTTATCCATATAATAATTACAAACAACATTTCTTATTACAATAGAATAATCCATTTAAAAAAATATAATTATTGCGCCATTATTACAAAGTAACATCCGCGCTTCTTTTTACCGTCTTATGACCTTTACAAATCTAAGGAAAAACTTATCTATTTTTTCCCACATTTTTTGTATACATTTTAATAGACAAGAAAGACATACCCTCTCAAGTGAGTATGATCGTATATTTTTATTGCCCTATACATTAAGGTCGTGTGGCCTTTTGAGCGTGTTTTGTCACTTAACAAAATTGTACTATGTAAAATATTAAATAAGATTTTTATTAGAAAACAAATAAATTTATATTTAGAAATATGACAAGACATTAAAAATATTGCTTTTATTGTTGTGATATATATATATATTTTTGATTTAATTTATTTTTCTTCATCATTGTTAACTTCATTGTCATCCATTATTCTCAAACTAAAATTTATTTTTCCCTTACATTTTTATTATACTCCCTGACAGCTTTTAATTCCATCTTAATATTTTTTTTCTCACAAAATTCTCTATACATCTCAGGAAAAAAATTATCTTGATATTTTTCATGAACTTCAAAGTATAAATCATTTGGTGTTGTCACGAACATAAAATTTATATCTTCAACGTCGTGCATTAATGTCATTTGAAAGGCAAAATAACTTATGATCATTGTAACTTCCAGGATAAAAATATACCAAGGAACTATAATAATAAAAAGATAAAATTTATTTATTATAAATTGTGAAAAATTACCTATTGGTGAACATAAAATTTCCGTTGTAAATGATAAATGATAAATTACAGTTGGGGGACTTGAAAGTATATACAAAATAAATATAATTAATTGCATAGTAAATAATTTTTTTTCTGAATCTGAGTAATTTAATTTATACATATTACTTCTTATTATTAAAACCATGTGTATTGATGAAAAAAGGATTGAAAGAATAAAAAATATTACATAGATAACTGGAAAAAAAAATGTTAATTATTTTAAAGATTGGTTTAAAATTACATTGATTATCAAGTGCTGGATGAACGATTAGAACCATTGCAAAACATAGTAATTCTAGAATAAAAATTATTGGAATAATTGGAAGGATTTTAGTATGGAATATTGAGTAATCTTCAATTCTATCCTCTTTAATCTTTTCATTTTTATTAACTTTATATTCATTTATAATTTTTTCCTTTTTAATTGCTGCTCCATGATAATGACCATACGATAGGAAGAATCTTGTAATTATTAAAGTTAAAACAGAAAGTCTCATAATGTAATTCGGAAAAGGGACTAGTAGACGGAGATTAAATAATGATGGAATATCTCCATAATTATCATCTACATATCTTTTACACTTGAAAAACATATTTCCATATTTTACGTGAGCTTTATCATGAAGGACATATCTTAATTCTTCACTATTCCAGGTATATGATATCCATCCAATAAGATATGATAATGCCATACAATATGTGCATAATATGCCGAATGTTTTAAATGAAGTCAAATGAGAATAAATATTATAACCCTCAATTGCTTCATTTTTATTTATTGGCTTATTTTCTAAAAATCAATTAAAGAGTTTATAAAATACATACCATTTATTATATCTTCTATATGCCATCTTGGACATGGAGTCTTATCATTAGTATTATCCATAAAATATAATATTTTATAAAGATCAATATAATATTTACTATACAACCAAAATCAGTACCTTCTAGATAAGAGATATCATAAATATAGTAAAAGGGATATATACATAATTATATCACAATTTACACTAATTTTTTTTNTTTTTTTTATTATAATAATACGCATTATGTTTTAATTAAATTCATCCACTTCTAAGTAGATAACTTAACTATTTTCTAACCAAAATTTTTACTTATATTAAACTTTATGAATACAATTTTATTACACCTAAATTGTTGTTGTCCTAATTAAGGAGAATAAAATTGTTTCTAAATATAATGATTGAATAGTTGTACGAATTGTTATTAAACATATGTATTAATGACATCTATATCATTTTCAATTTTATACATTGATATCAAGTAGCGAATCTTTTTCAAATTCAATTATAAGCATTAAAAGCTTTTAAAGTAAACATATCAAGAAGTTTCAAATTAATAAAAGTCTTCAAGCATACAATCTTTATTTTAACTATTAAAAGAAAATATTGAGTGATAGGATAAAATTTTTTCTTTTAAGACCAAATTTGTTTGTACCCCCTTTAGCATCAAATATCATTAAAAATAGGATATATTTACAATTTGTTAGTTTATGGAAAAGAAAAATAATTTGATTTTTTTTTTCTATTTTTCTTGATACCACTTTAAAACTATTAGCTTTTATTAAAAAAGCTTTGTTATTCATTAATGTCATTTGTGATCAAAAATAATTTATTTTTCAACATAAAATTTTATTATTCAGGTAATCTTTGAATTCTACTTTTTTTTAAAATTCTTTATTGAAACATTCATTACTAAGTTAAATTTAATAGTTAACATTAATAATGTTGCACTTAAAATTCTACTTTTTAAATGTTTTTATCATATACTTTTAACATTATAAAAATTTGTATATACAATAAATAAATTTTTATTCTCCATTTTACTACCTATTCCTTCATATTGTAACTTTTTTATAAAAAGAGGAAACCAAAATTATTAAATAAGAGTATTAAAAACTGGAATTTTAATCTTACCGTCAATATACACCCACAATCAGAACATTTAATTAATATCAAAAAAAATTTAAGATCAACAAATTTTACGATTATGTTATTAAGGATTAACTGTATAATAATAGTTAAATAAAAGAATTTAATAGTAACAAAAAAAATATTATAAATACCTTTTTATTTATGTTTTTTGGTAGATTATGAAAAACAATATTTTGATGAGTGTTATTAAAATTATAAAGTAATTTTATATTTTCCTCCTTTGTTTGTACAGTTTTTGAGAGAAAAAAAAAATTTATTTTACTTATATATCTTCTTCTATTAAACAATCAAAAGTTTTTAGGGAAATATTAGAAAAGAGTTTGTATATCATATTTTATTATTTAAAAAATATTATTTTTCTATTAATACAGATGTGGAACCTACATATGTGCTAATTTTCAACATATTCCTTATTCTTTTACTATTTTTTTAATTGAAATAATAAAAACAAAAGAAATCTCATCAGTATGTTAATGAAGATGAGACACCAATTGTCTTGCACAACAGAAATAGGTAGGTTAGAGTTTGAATAAAAATTATATTATAAGATGTACAAAAAATAAATATGAAATGGGGAAGCTAATCGAATAATTTTAATTTCGGAGAACCAGATTTTTTGAAAAGAAAGTACCATTTTTAAAATATATTAAGTTTCATGTTAAATTTTTTTCTATAAAATAAAGTTCATTTCCCAAATACATTACTTTTATGTTAAAAATGATATTATCATATTTATATAAGTAATTTATCACTCCTTGTTTAGGAAAAAAAAANAAAAAAAAATAATTTAAAATGTGATATATATCATTTTTAGGCTATGCATATTTGACGGAGTTTATCAATATGTCGTTAAAACTTTATTATTTTTTTCATTTTAAGTGTTTTTAATTAAGTTTTTACATATTGTATGGTAGTATGATTATGAAAAATATCATTTCCATCATGAAGAATGTATCTAAAGACAACTATCATTTTTGACATTATTTTTAGCATCAATTTTTATCAAGTTATACACATTATGTAAATTGATGCTTTTTATAACATTTTATGTTTAACAATAAAAAAAATTAATATTATAATCTTTTGATGATATAAATATATTTAATATTATAAAATTTGTAATAATTTTTATCAATTTTTAAAAGATAACCTTTTCAACATAATATTTTTCAATATCATTTTTATTAGTGATTTCTGACAGTTACACTTATATTGATCAATCATCAATATAGTTTAATATAATTTATTTATTATTAATAGCCACTAATGCCATTATTTTAAAATGTTGTTATCTTTACAATCTATATCAATTTCAATGTTTAAATATACTAATATTTTATTATTATAAATCGAATCTTAGAAAATATATTTTCTCAAACTTTTATTCCAATACATCGTTTAATAATATTTTTTTTATTCATATACAATTATTTTTTTTATACCTATTATTATAAAAAAAATATTTAAAAAAAGAAAATTTTTTAACAATTCTATCAAATTATCACTTTTAGAATAATTATAAAAGTTTATATAAAAGTTAATCTTTTAAATTGGAATAACTCTCTTTAAATGTACTCAAATAGGCATATTTTTACTATAATTTGAATGTCAAAAAGATAAGTAAAATTTGTCTTTACCCCTCTTTTTCCAATTAATAATATATATCTTCTATATCCGATTTGTAATATAATTTTATTAGATAACTTTCGTCTAAATTTTTACTTTCTTTTTAATATTTATATATGTATTATTTAGGAATAAATTTGTTTGTAAATTAAAAATATAACTAATGGTGTTTTCTAATATTAAAAACAGAATACAAAGCTGTTATAAAAAAAGTTTGATAAAATAATTTTTTCATGTGACATTGTAATTTTATCATTTCAGGTGTTAGTGAAGATAAGAAAAGATATCAAATACAATGTGGTAATGAAGAGTATGTTGTTGATGGTAGGTTTGGGAATTATAACAAAATGATCGTGAATATATGAGTAAAAATAATTGTGCAAAGGGAAAACAAAATTATCTATAAAATAGGTCTCATTAAAATTGATAGCAAATAACTAAATTTAGTCCTTTTCATTTGATTCAATGCCTAAAGACTAACATCATAGACAATATGGCGCGATGTAAGTATTATTATACTTAAACAATAGGGCATTTTTATGCGTATTGTTAAATAAAATTACTAGATAGTTAGTTTTTTAAAACTTTTAGATAGTTGATATATAAGTTAGTATAAAGGAGTCTTTTATTCCCTCATTTCGTTTTACTTAATTTTATTTATATTGAATGGGAATTTCAGTTAAAGTCCAACTTGAATTTATATTAAAATAGTATTTATCTTGAATTTATCCAATAACTGTCAGATGTCAGTTTTTTTTTTCAAAGGAATGTTGAAAATATATTGATGAATAAAGTTTGAAATTTTTGAAACGCTCTCTAATTATGAATACTATTTTAGTTGATAATAGTAAAAATACTAGGCCAATAACTTTATACAAAAGATCTAACTCAAACTCATGCTCTCAAGACAAAATTGGAAAACTTAAAAATTCTTTATTAAAAAATTGTGATAATATAAAGAGTGAAGATATTGTTAAGTTTGAAGATGATGAAACTAAATGCGATGCTGGTATATACACAGCTAAAAGGTATGTTATTTTTTTTTATAATATGAAGCTATATGTATTAACAAAAACAATTCTTCAGTTTTCCTAATAGCCATTCTACTAACTAATAATTAATGTATATTAAATTTTTATTTGATTTTTTTTTTTATTAAAACTTAAGTGACATTTTTAGAGAAAATAATTATATGCTGCTTATAAATTTTTTTTTTAATTTTAAAACGTTTTATAGTATAAATGATGAATGAATTTTTTTTTTTAGTTTTAACAAAATCAAACAAATTTTTAAACTCATCATATTTTCTTTAATAAATTTCCGGAAACCATTCATTTCATTTTCATATGCCAATAGCTTAATCCATCATATATTGCGTGTTCTTCTCTATTAGTAAACCATTAAAAGCTGTATCATTACTTAATATCGTATATGACATTTTGTATTTTTAAACATTAAAACTAAACATATTTTCTCATTTAGCTACATTTTATTTTCTCTCATCTTCACCTCCTCTCACCTGAAGGAAGATATATAAATGATAACACTATTATCACAGTAATGTTTTCTTTTTACACTCATAATATAAATAACTACATCATATTTTTATTAAAAGGTATATATATTTTTATATCCTCTTAAGACATCAATATTTTTAAATGATAGAAAAATATTGTAATTTAAAAAATTTAAAAAATTGATTTTAGATTATTTTAACACCTAGATTATAAAAAAGATATTTTTCCTTATGTATTAAAGATAAATAACTTTCTTCAATATTTATCCACATTTAAAATATTTTTTTCACAAATATTATTTTTATATTTTTTGTAGAATTTTTTAAAATTATTTCTTGAATAAAACATGATTGTTGGGGATACATATGGCTTCTATCAACTTATACTTAGAAAACATGCTTGCAGGTTGTCTATTATAATTTATAATATATAAAATAAATTTTCTTTATTATATTTAGATTAAGATATATTCTTCATCAATTAAATTCTGGTCAATTACCTTTAGAAGATTTAAAACGAAACATCGAATATGCAGCTCTTGTACTGGAGACTGCTTATATGGATGAAACGAGAAGAATTTGTGATGAAGATGATGATTTGGCGGAAGTAACACCGGAAACAGTACCAGATGAAGTAAGGGAATGGCTTGCCGCTACATTCACAAGACAAACAGTTGCTACCAAGAGAGAAAAACCGAAATTTAAATCTGTAGCTAATGCTATTAGAACAGGAATATTCTTTGATAAACTATTTAGAAGACAACAAACAATTCCTTGCCCAATACCAACAGAATATCAAAGTTATCTTTCTAAAATAAATAACTGGGATTTCAATTCATTTGAATTAAATGAAGTTACAGATGGACATGCGTTAAAATATGTTGGTTTTGAATTATTTAACAAATACGGATTTTTAGATAGATTCAAAGTAAGTCTTCCATTTTTTGTTTACAAATAGTCAACACTTTACGTATTTTTTAGATTAAACATGAGACATTGGAAAATTATCTACTTGCATTAGAGGCTGGTTATTCAAGACATAATAATCCTTACCATAATGTTGTACATGCTTCTGACGTAACACAATCGTCACATTTTATGTTATCACAAACGGGACTTGCTTCAAGTTTAGGTGACTTGGAAATGTTAGCAGTAATATTCGGTGCAATGATTCATGACTATGAACACACAGGCCATACAAATAGTTTTCATATTCAATCCGGGTCTCAGTACGCACTTTTGTATAATGATAGAAGTGTATTAGAAAATCATCATGTTTCTTCATGTTTTCGTTTATTAAAGGAGGAGGATAAAAATATAACTGAAAGATTGACAAGAGAAGAATTTAGAGAATTTAGAAATATGGTTATTGAAATTGTTTTAGCAACTGATATGTCTACTCATTTTGTTCAAATTAAAACTATGAAAAATATGTTATCATTACCTGAAGGAATTGATAAAACAAAAGCATTGTGTTTGATAGTACATGCTTGTGATATCTCCCATCCATCAAAACCATGGGATTTACATTATAGATGGACTGAGGGTGTTTTAGAGGAATTCTTTAGACAAGGAGATTTAGAAGCTAGTATGGGATTACCTTACTCACCTTTGTGTGATAGACATACCGTACATGTAGCAGATTCACAAATTGGTTTTATAGATTTTATTGTTGATCCAACGATGTCTGTTTGTAGTGAAATGTTAACTAAATTAGTTGAACCATTAGTATCTGTACCATCAAATGACAGTTTATTCCCACCTGGTGGTGGAGATAATAATGGAGCCTCTAATAGTGTTTCACCATTACCTGATCTGTAAGTTTAATTTTTAAAATTATTTATAAAATTTATTTTAGCAAAAGTCCTGCAACTCCTCTTAATAATCTTCGTCGTATACCATTAAATTACTATGGAAAGCTAGAAATTCCAAATCCTTGGGTAAAACATCTTCAAGATAATAAAGCTGTATGGAAGGAAAGAGCATTGAAAGAGGAGGCTGAAAGAAAGAAGTCACAGGATGAAAATGGTGATGAAGGCAGTTAATTTTTTTTTTTTGGACATATTATTATTTAACAAAAAAAAATATTATTTCAGATCTCTTTTAACACATTCACTCATTTTATTTACTATATTTTTCAATAAAGATGTCTTTTATATTTTATTATTTAATTATTATTTTTCTATTTAACCATTTTTATTAATGAATACTACATCATTCTAACCAGTGTAAATTGAATAGAAAAACAATTTAATATGATTGAATATAATGTATTGAGAAATAAATATTTTATTTTATCAAATATAATAATTTTTTTTTGATATAAATATATACATGAAAGATGAAACCCGATTATATATTATAAAAACATTTTGAAAAAATAATTAAAAATTATTTCGTTCTCTTTTCATATATGGTACAGATTGTCCATGACCAAATTCTGGGACAGTCTTACAACAATAGCATTCTAATAGCTTTAGTGCAGTTGGCTTTAATTGCTTCTTCATTTGTGGAGACCAAAAAATGTACATATAAAAAAGGACTGCGTGATGAGCATAATAAATTATATGTGACATGAAAAGTATAAAATTAAAAGGTTGATCTTCTTGTGGAATATTAAAAATATTTTGATATATTCTTAATGCATAATTAGGCAATTGAAGACAAATAAATGTACTTGTAACTATGAGGAGAGACCTTGTTAATGTTAAATCTGATGTTTTCAACTTATTTCCTTTCTTTTTTGATTTTACACCATTTGTTGAGGTATGACCACTTACCCCTGTGCTTGACATTCCAAATAATGTTTTTTTAGTTTGTGTTAAGTCTTCAACAGCTGTCTGCTGATTTTCATTGGTCTCGGTTGTAGGAACTTTAAGAAATCTTACTCTTAATACTCCAGAAGAATAAATCTTCATACATTCTCTATATCTATAGATTGATAGGCAATTAACAGTAACAATAAAAATTGATGGTAAAATAGTACAAACTGTTAAATCGAAAAAAAGAAAGAAATTGGTTAAATCGTGTAATGATATACCCATTACATTTTCATCACTTCTTAAACCACAAAATGGTAAATTATTATCATCGTACTCTATATCTGCTAGATAAAAGCACCAAGAATAAAATATGGCTCCTATTAAAATAGTTCCTATAATAGCATAGTTGGCAAATTTTTTGTTACAAACATATTTACGCATTTCTAAAATAAATAAATAATTTTATTAAAAAAAAAAAAAAACTTACTTGGCCGATAGAGTATTAAAACTCGATCAAAAGATACCCAACAAATCATCCAACTACATACAAAATCTGAGGATTGTGGTAAAAATGTAAAAATCTTACAACCATAGGTCCAGGAAGAGTAAAATGACCATGTATTTATTGCAGTATCCGTAAATACAATAAACAAACAGATTATAAAAATACAACTACAAATTGAAAGCATGGTTAAATAAGCATTTGATGTTAATCTTTTTAACCAATAGTTTGTTTTTAAAATTATTAATGCCATGGAATTTCCTAAAATTCCAATAACACAAAATACTGGAATTATATATCTAATGTAAAATCGAAATTGTTTATAAATTCCATTTTGATATCCTTCGTTCGTATTAGAGTAGAGCTCAGTCATATTTGATAAAATATAAGAGTCATTATTAATATTATTTATAACATTATCATTATCCATAATATCTCTGAAAAATATATATATATATATTTAGAGCATACTATGGCTTTTAGCGGTTGAATATATTTGATATTATAAAAACAAAGTTGGTATAATAGAAAATATATATATATATATATTATATGAAGAATTACGCAAATGTTAATATAATAGCCTAGAAATATTAGTGCTTTGGAAAAATATGAGATACTTAAAATATCACATCCTTTTTTTAACAAATTTAAAACTCATACAAACAAATATTTGTACTAACTTGTTATAATAATATGAAAAGTATCCAATATGTTATTAAATATTATGAAATCGAATTAGTAGAAGAAAAAAGTTTGGTCGAAATTATTATGGCAATAAATAATCCAATAAAAATATAAAAAATAAATTTTTTATGAGCATAAAAATAAAGATTTTTTATATCACATTTAAAATAACGAGTGAATGAATTGTTAATAAATATAAAAGTATTAATTTTATGTTACTTTAATATTTAGAAAAGATTTTTATTAATAATAAATTTGCTTTTCGATTGTGTTAACTCAATTTTTCTGTTTAATATTTTTCATATTCAATAAAGACAAAAATAATTGCTTAATTATAATCCCTTTACCTTTATTTAAGAGTTACTTAATGTTTAGATGAATAAAATGCCAATATTTTAATAATAAAATTTATTTTAATAAGTATGTACATGCCTATAATGACGACAATAAAATAAGCACTAACGTTAAGGTTAAAATTTTATTTATATATAACTACATTGTACAATTGAAAATATTCTATCTTATCAAATTATATAAAACATAAACATTTAATTATAAAAACTAGGCTTTTTGATTGTAAGAGGAGAATTTTTATCCTTTAAAAAATAATTTAAGAAAGTTAAATTTATTTTCTTGGAAGAAGAATTTTAAATTGAATATAAAAGAATAAATAAGTATTGTAAAAATGTTTAATTACATATTTTTATGTTAATTTTTGTGATAATAATGGTTAAAATTATCAAGTTATATATGAACTTTTAAAGAATTTTTTTTCTAATTTCAATGAAACTTAACAATACATTATTTTCTCCTTTTCTGGAAACAACAATAATGGAAAAAAAGAAACAATTTTATTAGGTCTTTGTAATTTAAATGTACATTTTAAAATCTTCTATTTAAATGATGGATATATCTAAACTTAAATTTAAAATTTTTAAAATATTGTATATATTTATTTGAAAATATATAACTATTTATGAAAATATAAAACTTCTAATTTTCAAATTGTCATGAGGATGAGTATATATGTATGGTATTTATAGTTAGAAGAAAAATAACCCTTTAGGGAGAATGATTTATAAAACTACTTGGTAGATATTAAATTTTCTTATGATGTTAGTTTTTAATGGTAAAAAAAAAACTTTATTATTTTGTATTATAAATAAACATAATTTTCTCACGAATTTAAATTGCTTTCAATATATAATTATTAATTATCTTCCCTTAAAAAGAAAAGACTTTTTAAAAATTTATAAATATATACACAAAGCTGATGTAATTTTTAAAGAAAAATAATTTAAATAATATGGCAAATTTATCAACAAAAAATTAGTGTACACATTCAAATTCAAACGATAATGCTATTATATTTAAGTTATTTATGGGAAAAATTTTATCCATAAGGAATCAAAAGTACACATAAATAGATCTACCACGAAATTTTTATTTTATTATTTTCCTAAGAGTAGAATGGTGTTAGTGATAACTTATAGAAAATACATTATAACAATTGTTTAGAGATAGATACATATATTAAAAGAAAATAATATTATTTTTTAAAAAACAAAAAAACCCACATATATAATACTATTTGAAACAATATGTTTTTTGAAGATATAGATTTAATGAATATAATATATCTAAGTACATTCTATATACTTGTTTATTCAAAATATTTTATTAATGTGATTTTTAATATACAGATTAATGAACACATTTTAATAATTATTAAATGCTCTATTTTTAAAAAAGTTTAAATTTAATTATATATGTAAATTAAATATTTAATCTTGATACAAAAAAGTAATCTTAAAATGAGAGAACCTCTTTAAGTTAATATGATAAATAAACAAATTTATGAAAGATTTTGAAAAAAGGAAATAATATTTAAAAACTTTAAAGCATTTCCATTTTTGACTTAACTCCTTAAACATGCTAATTTATAAAAATGTAGTACATTACTGAATTTTTATCATCTTCTAACATATAAAGAAATGCATTTGAGGAAAGATAATTTATGTAAAAATGAACAGGCAATTTAATATATTTTGTAAATTATAATGCTGTTTCAGTGATATATTAAAGTTTAAATAAAAACACATCTTAAAAATCAATAACTAAGGATATTATATTTTAAATTAAAGACCATCTGCATTATGCAAAAATACATTAAATTTTTGTTATTTTATTCAATTTTAAATCTAAAATGTATTTTTTTATTTGAATCTATACAATTTTATATAGTAAATATAAGTAATTTTTCTCCTACATTTAAATAAAATAAAAATATTCACGAAAATATTAATAAATATTTTCATTACATACTAAATGATATCATCAGTGAGTACTTTTCAAGGAAATATATCTGAAAAAAAAAATAAAAATTTAATAATATACTTGAGTAATATATTTATCACAATTTCGTGTATATCATTAATTTTTTTATTTATTATGTTGTTGATGGTATATTTGTGTATTATAATTATAGAGCATATAATGATTCATTTTTTATAGCTTTATATACCTAAAATGATGGATAATAAATTATGATTATTTTATCGGCAATGTATTTTTATTATGAAGAAAAAGATATATATATATTATATTAATACAGTGGAAATATATATTTTTAATTAAAAAGATATTGCATAAGTTGGTTTTTAAGTATAAATAAAAAAATTCACTTCAAAAATGCGACATATAACTTCAACAATCTTTATAATGCCTTTTTAAACAAATGTTTTTATTTTCAGAAATATTTAAGATATTTTTTTCATAATTGAGCAAAAAAAATTATAAAAATAAGACATTTTAAAAGTACACAGGGACAGTTTATCTTCTTTAGATAAGGCGCATTGCAAAACTATCTTAAAATTAATTTTTAAACTTTTAAATTGTTAAAACAAATTCACATTTATTAATTTAAAATTGAAAAAAATCTATTCTTTGGTCTTCTAAAATATATGTAATATATAAAAAGATATTATGCAAAATAAGATAATTTTTAATTTTCAAACAAAAAAATATGTAATACATAAAAAATTTTGTAAAGTATATTTAGTGCTTTGGTAATTGCTTTTTAAAATTTTGAAACACTTAAAAAATATACAATAATAATGTTCTAGTTGTTATAAGGCAAGGATTGTTAAATAATGTCTGAACGAGGAAGTAAAACAAAAAATTGTACTTTTATAATTTTTGTCTTAAAATGTATGGTTTAATTATAAAAAGATTTTTATCGTTATATCTTTAAGGAAGATTAAAATATTCAAATAAAAATGGATTATGGTACTTAAGGAAAAAAATTTTTAAACATACTGTACTATTAATTCAATTTGTATATATAAAATAAATTACTTTTAAAATATTATTTTTTATTGATTAATACTTAAATAATTTATTCTTTTTTCAATAATTTGTAAATTATTCATACAAAATTTGTCAATGCATAATTTTAATTATAATTTAAAATTTTGATATAAAAATATAAAATTGTGCTATATGATTTATTTTATAAAAAGTTCTAAAGCAATTTAAAATTCACGCATATTAATTTTATCATATATCAATCAAACTGTTTTTAATTTTTCACTTAAAATTGCATCCATCTCATTAAAAACAGTATCTTCTGGATTTTCACCATTAATTCCAATACATAAACCTTTCTTCTTATAATTTTCAACAAAAGGCATTGAAATTTCTCTAAAGTTTCTAAGACGTCTTTGTACTACTTCATCAGTAAGATCACTTCTACCAGTGGCAGTACCTTTAGCAAGGAGTCTTTTAGTTAATGTTGGTGTAGAGACATCAAGAAAGATAATTACCTTGAAGGCCTTGAATTTTTTTTCAAAAGAAGCAGCTTGAGCTGTATCACGAGGATATCCATCCATGACAAAACCTTTTGTACCATTTTGAATTGCATCGATCATGCTTGTCATAATAATATTTTCAATATAATCTCTGGATACAAGTTGATTTGTTGCCATTAGTTTTTTGATCTCTGCTGCACGAGCGGTATCCTTTTTCACTTCCGCTTTTAACATATCACCAGTATTTAAATAAGTGTAATTATACTTCTTACAAATTCTTTCACATTGTGTTTTTTTACCTGCACCAGGTCCACCAATAACAGCGATTACATTATAATTTTTAAGTCCATATGCTAAAGACATGATGATATATGATATAAATACTACTACACTTCATCTATATATTTATATATTCATTTTATTGAATAAAAATTTAACTATTTTTAAAAAAATTAAAATTTTTAAAATAAACATATGATTTTTAATTTTAAGATTTCCTTATTTGCAATCCTATTAACGTCAACAAAAATTTAGAATACTTTTTAAAATTGGATAAATAAAAATTTTAACATACTTTCATTAAAAAGAAAGGAATATAAAAAAGATACATTCGATTAGCATCCACTCTTTACACTATTTGGCATTCAAATTTTTTGAATAATTTCAACTTTTCAAACATTTGTATCATAATTGCAATGCAAACAACGAAATATATTCTCTTAAAGAAAAGCACTTATTCATTATACCGCACCATGAAAAAGACAAACTTATGATTGTTCCCGATTGAATACAAATTTATCGACCTCTTGATTTTATACTATAACAAACTCAAAAATCTTTAAACATAATTTAGAAATTGTCATTAACCATAACAGCAATTGACATCTTAACAATATCAATCTTTTGAAACTTCTACTCTAATACTTTCAATTGTTCTTAATATGACATTTTATCAATGAAAATTAACAATATATATTTATAACTGTTATCAAATATGTCTATACAGCATATTTATCATATCATCACACCTTTCTTATAAATAAAATATTAAAAGAATTTTATCGCTGCAAATTTGTAACATCAAAACATTTACATCTTTGATTGAATATATATAATTTTAATTAAATTAATTCATTTATTTCATGAAATTAACTTTTTTTTTTATATCCTACCAAAATAATTGTTTATCATTCATTTATTTGCCAAATTGTTCAAATATCTTTTCATCATGTTATGTTTATCATTTCTCTATTTATTTTTCAAAATAGTTTCAATAGCGATTTTGTTTAACATTTACATGATAATAATCACTTGTATATATATATATATACTTTCTTTATCATTAACATTTATAATAACAAAGTAATGAGCCTATCAAATTTCAAAATAAAAAGAATATAAAATATTACCATGTTCATTTTTAAAATATCAATTATTATACTAAAATTTTAAATCTAATAATTTTTATATATTTTAATAGTTATATATGACTACATTTAAATAATAATGGCCACATTTTGATTATATAATATATATCATACTAACACCTGCTGTGTTTTTATAAACCTATTCGCCACGTTATTTCTCTTCTCTCCTTAAATATATATATATATATATTTTAATTCTTTACACCAAACATTACTCTCTTCTTCTTATCTTATTTTGATCTCACAAAAACTATTTAATCATCTTACTTTTTTAACACATCAAACCATATTTATATAAATAAAACTTTTTCATTTTTACCACAAAATTTTCTTTTTACTTAATACAAATTTAAACTCATTTTTGTTAAAGAAACATTTAGATATTAATTTCAAGGCTAGTATTTTCACACATCATTTCTATTGTACCACTTTTAAAAATAGATTTCTTTATTTAACACATGTTTCTAAATTTTTATATGGAATGAAAAAAAAGGTGAGGAGATTTTGAACATTTTTAACAAAGTTGAAGATTAATATGTTTTTCAACAAACATATAATAAATGATCTAGGACACTTTTTTTGATCATGATTCACGATAACAAAATAAAATGTTGGTCAAAACTTTAACGTTATTTAAATATTCATGATCGATAAGTATTTTATTTATATAAAAAATAATAAAGTTAAATTAAAAAACAATTTTAATGGAATAAAAAATTATTTCTTACAAATTTTCTTTTTACATATTGACCATAAAAATTTTATAAATACTTTTATATTGTGCATTCCTATCAAATTCTTCTTTATGACTCATAAAACTAATTTTACAATTCCTAAATATCTTACTTTTATATATTCATATATACATTTATATATTTTTCAAACTATCATGAATCACTCTAATAACTCCATTTTTTAATTTAACATTATTTTTATATAATCTTATTTTAAGTATATTACGATGAAATGAATATATTTCCTACAAGCATAATCGTAATATGTTTATATATTTATATCAAAGTGATGATGATGACATTTTTTTTACTCCCAATATGATATTTACTTGATAAAAGTAAATATATTAACTTTTTGAAATATATATACATGCAAATATTTATTATCAAAAAATTCACTATATAAATATTAAGTTAAGATGTCTATTATATTATTATACTATAATTTATTACTAGACAGATGTTTTTCTTATTAATTTATGCTAATACCTTTTAATTTATTATATTGATACATCTCTTACTCATTCATTTTCAGTTTTAATGGCATCCGAAATTGTTGATTACGAGACTAAAAAATATTTACAAGAATTGGACTCTTTTGGCCTTCCACCTCCTCAACAACCTCTTTGTACAGTTAATAATGATGGTTTTAATATCAATAAAATGAATGATTTTGCTGAGAAATTAAATAAATTAAATTTAGATAAACAAAAAGTGAGTTTTTATTTTCCATTTCTTTAATTTTTTTGAAAAATATTTTTGATTTATTATATTATTTTTACAGAGATTTAAGGAACAAACATGTCTAGGGGACAAATGTAAAAGTATAAATAACAATATCAATATAAAATATTATCCAAAAAATAACGAGATTACTTCAAATATAGTTAATCAAAAAGTGCCTAATGAAATTAGTAACAGGAAAGACGAGAAATATAAATTTGATAGAGATAAGATTTTACTTTCAAAACCGGTTAATGAAAATAGTATGAGTTACAAATTTAGTGAGGAGGAAAAAAAGGAAATTATTGATAAGGAAGAATCTAAAAAATTAAGAGATAGTGTAAGTTTATTCAAATCTTTTTATCTATATTTATATTTTTAGGTTTTACGAGAAAACAGACCACTTAATAATACCTTTTCATCTCAAAATCAAACTGTTGAAGAAGCAAAACAATATTTAAAAACACATAAGGATCTTTTGGAGCAGGAAGATAATTCTTTGTCGCCTTCCTTTGATCCTTATAATGTAAAAAAATTCAAATCTTTTGAAAAAACCGATCTTATACCAAAATTGTTAAATGATTCTTCTATTAAAAGTATCAACAATTACACTTCATCACCTTCAAGTACCCTTAGCACAGATAATGGCAGATGGTCTAATGCTTCTTCAACAAATTCTTCAACATCCTTTAATATTAATAATATCAACAGAGATGGAAAAAAGTTTAATGAAGAAAATTATAATAGACATAAAATATTTAACGAAAAGGATGATTTATATACAGCAATCAATAAAAATAAAGGTAATAACTTCATAAAAGCAATATTAAATGATGGATCAAAAAAAAATAATGAAATAAAAGGAAACAAAAAAGTTGAATTTGATTTAACACCAAAAATAAAGGATATGACACCAGAACGAACCCGTCTACCTCGTTACACAACTTCACCAGTTAATACAAAAAATAATTCAAGTTATATTGTTGGTTCCTGTGCAAAATGTTTATTAAATTTATATAACACCGATCAAATTACATATGCTTTAGAAAAATCATATCATGAAAATTGCTTTAGGTGCATTGTATGCAGAGATCCATTAAGAGGTAAAAAGTTTTATAATTATAAAGGAAAAAATTATTGTGAGGAAGATTATATCACTTATGGGATAAAAGAAAATACAGAAAAATGTCATGAATGTGGAAATAATATAGTTGATGTTGTTTTAACAGCCCTCGGTAAAACATTTCATCCCCAATGCTTTAGATGTACAAAATGTAGGAAAATGTTAGATGGATCTCCTTTCACTGTTGATACAAAGGGATTAATTTATTGTAGTGAGGATTATCATGATTTATATTCCCCGAAATGTTCAAAATGCTCAAAACCTATTATAAGCAATAATGAAATAACTGAATTAATTCGAATAACAGCATTAAATAAAGATTTTCATGTTGATTGCTATACCTGTGAAGGGTGTGGTGTTAATTTAAAAAATGATAATGATAAAAGATGTTATCCATTAGATGGAATGCTTCTATGTAAACCATGCAATATCTTATGGACAAGAACTGGTGGCGCTAAAACTCCTATAACTGATCTTTGACATCATTAATGCATTTTTTTTAAATTAATAAATAAAATATATATATATGACCATAACACATTAATTCTCTAATTACAAAACATTCTCAATTAATAATCTTAAAAACAAACTTGATGACCAAAATTGACAAAAACACATTAAAGGCTAATTCACATCACGGCAAGATATAGTTGGCAGGAATATAGACTGTTTTAAGGTTGACGCTATTACTTCACGTCATCAAATGTATGACTAGGCGATTAATATTTTTCTCTCAGGTAATCTAATATTCATCTATAAAGGAACGTTTTTATTACTCAGTATCTTATAACTATTTTATTACAACATTTTTTTTTATGAACACTACTACTAATATGGCTTCTTCTCAAGGAGATAAAGTTTCATCCTTATTGATATATGGGATTATTGTAGCATTTGGAATATGCCTTTTTTGTATTTATTGTCTATTAAATTTGTTATACAGTCGAAAGACAACTGAATTTACAAAGGTTTGGTCACCATCAAATGTTAGTGTTCAAGCAAAACCAAATAGGATTATAACATTTGGTGAAATGCCCAGTTATGGTGAAGAAAAAAGGAGGAAGGAGACTAATAAGAGAGTTTTTAAGAAACTTAACCGTGTCACAGCATCATCTACTCCAATGAATCTTTCTCAAGTTCAATTTTCACCATTCAATGATGAGATGATTAAAAAGTATATAAAAGATGAAATTATACAGGATTATTCATATTGCTCAACAAACTATGATCCCACTATTATTTCTTCAATACATCCTTCAAGTGTTAATCATATTGATAATGTTGTAAAATATGGTTACAATAGTGAATTATTTAATTCTAATATAGAAAATGAAATTCACCACGTATAATTATTTTTTTTAAATGTTGTGTAATTTTTACGATTTTAATCGCAAAACTACTAGTTGAATCATTAATTGTTAAGTATTTTTCTTCTTTGTAACCCGTTAATTTATCAAATAAAATTTAAAATAACTTTTATTTTATAAAAAAATTAAATTTCTATAAAAACTTTTTGTTAGTTATGTTAATCTAATAAATTATCATCTTTTTCCCATTCCTTCTACTGGTTGATCTGGTGAATATCGAAGCCATGGAATCAATATTGTTACACAGAATTTTTGAATAGCAAAAGCTGGAATAATAAGCATAATCAAGTAAAGATTCCCATAAAATGAAGCAAGGAAGTGTGATATTGATGCCAAGATAATTATATCCAAAATATATTCAGTAAGTGATTCAGGATCATTAATATCACTTCCAGCATCAATTACAACACCTTTACTATTCTTTTTTGATTTAGCTGATAAGCATAATAACCCTATCCCAATATTTTGTACTATAAATGAAATAGCAAAACCAATCCATTCCCAAGTGGTTGAAGTGTACATATATGATGATACAAGAAAAATTACCTGTAAAAAATAATGATAATTGTTGTTAAAATTTATTAACATACAGCTGATGTATAAGAAATAAATGAATAAATTTTTATTGTTGCCATATTTTCATCATGTATCTGTTTTTGTCCCTTTGTCAATTTTTTCCCTTTTCCACTCATATTTCTAAAAAAAAAACAGATTAATTATATAAATATTTATATAAATTTTTTTCGATATTAATACAGATTATTAACTGATAAATAAAATATTGAACAAACATAATATTGAACAATTTAGCTTTATTTATAAAAAAGTTTACCATTATTATAAGGAAACACAAAATAATTAATAAACATAATTCAGAGGGTAAATATTTCCCGAGAAGAGATAATAAAACTAAGGTTAAAAAAAATATGGAACCAAAAGTTTAATGATCATGAAGGACAAGACGGAAAACTTCATTTGAAATGAAGAAAGATTGTCCATTTGGCCGTAAAATAAAGAAATGATTAAATGATTGAATTGGATCTTCGTCAGTCTGTAATTGTCCAAATACAGCAACAGCAATAGCTCCATCGTATAATGGTTGACAATCGGTTTTAGTGATGGCACGTTTTATTTGTTGAAATGTAAGTTGCTATAATTATAAGTATATATTTATTCAAGATAATTAGTTAACTTACCTGGTGTTGAGATAGAATTTGCTCTCTTCCTTTGCATTGCTTCCCCTCAAAAGTAAGATAAGAGTTTTCAGGATCATACAAGTCACTTAGACCATGTGCACGAGCATTTATATCACCAACATCAAATTTAGAATAATAATGGTTTGTAAAAGCAACACCGATTTCATTAAAACTTGGATTAAAAGCCATTTTACCTTGTGGTTAGTACAAAACTGTAATAAAAAAAAATGAATATTTTTAAAAATAATTAGATAAAAAATGTTTAATAATAAAATATCAAAATGATGACAAATTTTAATAGATCTTGCTATTGATTCACGAGAAGAAACATTTCGTAAAATAATAGGAGACAGTTTACCAAAAAAAATTATTTTTCTTACCAATTATATGGCATGATTTTTCATTTTAAGAGGCGCATACCTCTTTTATTGATAGGATTAAGGAGTGGAGTAAATTAATTTAGGAAATATTTATCATGATTATTTATTTGAAGTGTAAAGGTTAATTATTATTTACATAAAATATACGTTAAACATTTGTTGTTATAGTATGAATTATTATAAAAATTATATATATTTGTTACAAAATGTCATATGCTGTTCCATCTTTTGGTTGGAAAACAACAAATGTGTACTTTAGATCATCGGAAAATTTCATAATTGCCGATTTGTTAGATGATTGACAAGCATAATGGGGTGCAGAGAAGACTGTGACAAGCTTATTATCTCCAAAAAATTCAAATCCTTCCTCCACAACTTGATGTGCTCTAACGACCATTTGAATTCCATTTGAGGATAAAAATTCATCCAATGCTTTTTTTCCAAATATTCTTGAAGCACCTCGAGGTGATACATCATACTTATCAATCTTTTCAGTTGGATCAGCCCATGTTAAATCAGCTAACATTCCAATATCAGGAATATCACAAGGTCTAACAACATTTTTAAATTGACTGAGATCTTTCAATTCTTCAGAGATTCCTCCATGCATACAAAGTACAATCCCTTCAATTAATGCACAAAAAGGCATATTTGCAAAAGCTGTTTGAAATACTTCAAATAAGTGGATAGAGTAACGATGCTTACACTCTGTATAAAAACCATATTGCATATTTACGAGTCTGAAAAAATAATACTTTTATAAAGTTAAATAAATCTTACCTTGATTCATGATTTCCTCTTAAAAGAATTAACTCATCAGGGTATAAAATTTTTAGTGAAAAAAGTAATACTATAACCTCCAATTGAAAAGGTCCCCTATCTACATAATCTCCCAGGAATATATATTTGGTCGATGGAGGGTAACCATTATAATGAAATATAGCTAATAAATCTTCAAACTGTCCATGAATATCTCCAACAACAGTTACTTTAGCCGTAACCTTCAGTAATGGTGGTTGCATCCAAAATACTTCCCTTGCACGATATACAATTTCAAGTAATTCCCTTTCGGAAAATAAAGATGTTGCTAATGCTGGACACCAATCATCAATCAACCTTTTTGCATACCCACTAATTCTATTCTTAATATCATTTGGACTTTCGCGCCTTGTAAAGAAATCTTCCTCATTGTACATTGTAATAATGCTAGGTGTATTTATTGGATTTTTTGAATCATCAATAACATGTTCTTTAGGATCCATATTTTTTAAAAAGGTATATTATATTACAAAATAATTATTTTATTCATAAAATATATATTCGTAAAATGAATAAAAATTTAAAAATAATATTATATTCAAAAAATTAACATTTTGTAATATTTTTTTTGTTGATGATTTTTCTGTGTAATTATTTATAGAACGGTATATTCATTACAATGATAATAATTCCTTCTTATTTATGTAAAGAAAAAGTTATACAAATATTTTTAAAGTCTTTTTTTTTNTTTTTTTTTCAAAAAAAAAATTAAAAATATATCGTTGTAGTCATTTATCATCCAATCATTCATTTTTTATTTTGAATTATTACAATGTAAAAAAGTAGAGTAAAGTTTATAATATCTAAAAATAATCCATATCTATTTGTGTATGTGATATAATCTTTAATACACACTGATGCAATTTTTCACTTATAAAAGTGCACATTTAATTAAATTAATTATAATTTTACAAATAAAAATATACATATTTGTTGCTCATCAATTTTGTTTAATCAAAGTTTTATTTTAAAAATAAAATAAGGAAATATATATATAAATATACTTTCAAAAATTAGACACAAAGTTTATAAAATTAATAACCTTTTTAAATGAAAATATTTGATATTTTCCAATTAAAGAATCCAGTATAATTACATAATATATGTTTATTTCAATACGATTCCTTGCCAATTCAAGCTTAATAATAACATATTTTTTCAAATAACATATTTTCAATTCATTATTTTACACTTTTAATTTAATGTAATAATATAACAAACCCGTTGTATTATCAAAAAAAGTCAAAAATTTATAAACAAATTAAAGATTATTTCTAAAAATACAAATCAATTATCAAATGAGATCATAAAATTATTCTATATTTTTTTTTTCGTAAATTTTCCTTGTTTTAAAGCTCTTTTCTTTCAGAGTCTCCTACAGTAGTTTCTGTTAATAGAAGTAAAGCATTATAAATATGCTTTAATTGATGTTTAGTCTGGAATGTAAAAAGAATAATATTATAAATAATAATTAAATTGTTCATTATTACACATACCGCTTTATAAAACATGCAACTTTTTAAGTCTTCATCTTCTCCTTCAGGACAATTTTCTACATTGTCACATAATTGTTCTGCCGATATACAAATATCATAATTTCTTTGATTTCTTGATGGACAAAGCATCATATGTTGGCCTTTACGGGCTGTTGGGCATTCTATAATTGAAAAATTTAAATGACATTATTATATAATAATGATACTATATCACCTTTTCTTCTCCTCCGATGATTCCAAATCTTTCTTTTATGTTCAATCCTATTACGCCTTAGGCGTGAACCAGTCTCAGATGTTTGGAGTTGAGATTCTGAATAAGGTGAAAAATTATTAAAATATACAGAGGCATGTGAATTCAAATCATCAATCATGTTGTGAAGAATTTCTCTTTTCCTAAAATACCAAATTAAGGAAATAACATATATTAGAAAAAATAAATATTCATTACTTTTTAACAATTCCATTCTCATCAGCGTCATTGTTGTTATTCAAATTATATGATGTAGAATTTTCTATCATAATAACTAATAGAAAAAATAATTTATTAAAACCAATCATTTTTGTTCTTCTTCAATTCAGAAGAACTTTATAATTTTAATAAAATAGGATGTTTATATAAATGAAAATATTAGTATTTTTATATTAAATAAATTCTCTTTTCAACATTTGCCTTGATCTTAAAATTAACATGAAATATAGTGAAAAAGGAAATGTTTATATAAAAAAAAACTAAAGCATTATTTTATTATATAAAGTGTCGCGCAGGTTTGATAGAAAAATAGGAATTATTAAAAGTTATTTGAAATGTATTATATGAGAAAATAGTTTTCTGTGTAAAATGACAAATTATTTTTGTGATGATATTAGAAATTAAATGGTCCGCAACATATCTGGACAAAAACCCTAATTAAATGTAGTAAAGTTAATATATACAAAAGGGGGAAATTAAATAATGGTACTTTTTTTTTTAAAAAAGAGATTAAAAAAAAAGTATAATTTGTAATATCATATAAATAATATATTAAATTAATTGAATAAAAGTCGTATATATCTAATATTTAGAATTTTAGTAGAAATAACTACTGTTTTGAGATATCCTGTAGTTATTATATAGAACTATATGTTATATCATTTGATGGTGATGAGAAGTGATAATTTATTATAAATAGATAATAACAACGATAACACACAAATCAAGATATAATAATGAAAAGAATTTTGATACGTTATAAATAAGTTTATCATAATCTGGCAATTAAAATAAATATATTTATACTTTTAATAATATTATTGTCTTTAAATTTTAATGTTTGAAAAAGTTTTTCATGATAGTATTACGATTAAAATAATATTGTATTATTTAATTTTTACAAGGAGATAAAAACTTTAATAATAATGATAAGAAGAGATTATTTCTTAAATATTTATATTGTAACATTGTATAATACTCTTGTTTCTTGAGATCATTAAATGTATATGATACTCTTCATAATAATATAAACAAATGGTAGTAATAAAACTGAAACTTCGTTATGAGTGTAATAAAATTCATATCTAAGTAAAAAAAAAAGTTTATGTATATATAGAAAGATAAAGAGAAAAAAATTGTAAAAGAATGGAACAACTAAAATAAAAAGATGTTGTTCTTATAAAAGAAAGTGTCATAACTATCTATTTTAAACAAAATTTTAATCATTAGGGAATATAATTTTAAAATGAATATAGAATGAAAATGTAAAAATATTGTTGCTTATAAAGAAGAAATTGGATTATACAGAACCACACCTAATTTTTATATAAACCAACGATGGAGTAATTTAGTCTATTAGTAAATAATGATTTATAGCATATAGTTTGAAATATATACATTTTTTTTTCCTTACATAAAATACAAAATTTTGATATATCTTTGTACGCAAGTTGTTTTAAAAACTTCGATATATAATTTTAGTTATTAGAACAAACATAAATTAAATACGTCTGAAATATTAAATATAGTAAGAATGTAGTTAATTAATTAATCAAAAAATTTTTATATCATTTGTTGATGATTTTATTTTTGAACGTAAACAAGTTGAAAGAAAAATTTATCATTTCTATAATATTAAAAAGATTTATTGAACATAAAAGAATGTAGAAAAATAGAAATGGTCTGATAACTAATTAAATTACATATTGAACAGATGTTTATAATAGCTTAACTTTTTAATTTTATATTATTATTTTAAATTTTATAAGACAATAAAGCTTAATTGTGAAAGGGCATAAGTAGAAAATCTTTTAATAAAATTTATTCATTAACTTTTTCTAATCAAATAAAGATTATTCATTTTTGACAGGACTCTTTTGAATTAGCTTTCTCAATGATTTAATTATAGTGTTCAAAATGCCGAAAAAAGATAATATATATTTAGGAATAAGTTGACACCTAAATGGTGTTAGTTGACTAATTACTTTATTTGATTAATTACAATTTTGTTTTCTTCTATAATTTATAGTTTCTTTAAAATATTTAAAAAAAAANAAAAAAAAATAAATTTTAAAAAGACAATCAAATTTTATCTTCTTCTTTTAACATTAATCTTTAACATCTTCCTATATGTACATATTAAGTTAAAAAATATTTAATTGTTGCGTTATGCATTTTCAAATTTGTTTTCAATCATCCCTTCACTTTCTGGTAAATCAAATTTCGTTTCTCTTGGTACCTTTACGGGATGGTCATCTTTAGTAATTTCGGAATTAACTATCATTAATTGATTATTATCCATCTTATTTTTTGGTACCAACGGTTCATCATGAAAAATTAAATCATTATAATTAAATATTTGATCATTAATTTCAAAATCTATAAAATATGAAATATGAATCACATTAAATGATTAAATTTACCTTGTCCTAAATCATTAGTTAACATGTACCTTCCATTAACCTTATCCCATATTAGCAATATTATAAGGAAAATATTTTGTACAGTTCCATTAAAAATATTGTGCGTAATTTTCATAGTTAACAAAGATATGAATAAAGTAGAACTATACAATTTTAATATTTCAATCCTCAAATATTGAAAACCTATCCTGATTATAACTCACCTCTATTTATTGTATAGATATAACAGTTTACTTATAAATATCTAAAATAAATGAAAAACTAGTTGAGTAATCAGGAATTTGTCAAAAATTGGAGAATGACAATATATAATTTTATTACATGGGGTCTAATCAAAATGGTCAGATGTTTTTAATCATATATAATTTTAAAATATATTATAAAAAATTTATTTTTAAAAGATGTTTAGATTAAAGGTGTTGTAAATTTTAAAATTTATAGAATTATTATTCTGTTTTTTGTTAAACTAAACAAACAAAAATTAATTGTTTACGTTTGCACACAAAATGTACACTGATAAAGGTGTGCTTAACTAATAATATCTATTTATTGATAAAGTGTATAATAGACATTAAAAAGTAAAATTTATACTATCACAATGTTTCATTGTCAAATAACATTCACTTTGTATACTTTTATATAGTATTCATGTACACTTCTATGGCTCCAAAAAATTTTTCAAGGAAAGGTCGAATGAAAGCGACTTTCAATATAACTTTTACAAGAATATGAAATAAAAAATATTTTCTTCTATAATAAATAAATTAATACTACGATTATTCATACACATATTATTTAAGGGTATTATTCGAGGTATGTATATATATATATATGAGTGATGATAGGATTTGATTATAAATAAAATATAAAAGTGAAGAGAGAGATATATGAATGGAGTTATGAGATTGAAAGTTAAACTCTTTCTAAATGGTATCAGGTCATGTTTAAGAGGATATATCCATTCAATGTTGTAGAATAAATACAAAAAAAAAATTGAAAACGAGTTGAAAGATGAATAAATATAAAACTAATTATTTTGCCATAATTGTTTTTTTAATGGTAATGTTGAAAACATACTAGATCCATACATATCTTTTTTTATATAAAATATTACTTTAATTAAAATAAATTTTTTTAAAATTTGTTCTTGTAAACTAAATGTATGATAATAATAATAATGAAATATTACAATGATCAAACCTCAATAATTATTATAAATCTTTAAAATAAATGTCAATTACTCTTATTGCAAGTTTGGGAGTGCTTTTATATATTGATCCTCGTTCTACTTCAACATACATTCCTAAATAATTTGTAAACAATAATTTATTTTAAAAATTTATAACAATATATGAAAAACTATGTAAGGTGTAGACTATTTTTCAAATAAAGGAAATATTACATAATAGACCTATGATATTTTCAGATATAATTCTTAACAAATAAAACAACTTTCCTCATTTTTAATGGCCTTTTTTAACTTCAAGTGTTGGATTTCCTTTTTCAGCAGCAACCTCCATATCAATTTCCTCCAAAAATGTTTCTTGTTTGACAGCATAAATTGTATAAAAGTATATTGATACAACAACACCAACTAAAAATGTAAAAGCTGTAATATTTTTATAATTTTTCTTGAAAATTTCTTTTATTCTTTGTTCATTGATTTTTTCAAATTGTTTGGCAAATCTTTGTTGAGCTCGTGGAAGATCTTCAATTTCAACAGATTGTAAAAATTCAGAATTTTTATCATATTTAGCATCTAACTCTGCTTTTCTAGCCTTATCAATTGTAATAGTTTTCGAAGTTTCCTTTATTGATAAAGAATAGTTCTTCATGAATGTTAACCTTTGTCTCAATGATGAACGTATTATATTTTGCAAGGATGTTGACATCATGTCTAGAAAGAAAAGAAGTTAATTGACTATAAACAATAACAGTTACTGGTAGAAACATTATTATTTAATTATAGAAAAATTTTAAATATATCGTGATAAGACAATTTCATCATCTTACTTTATGTAGGTATTTAACGACTATTACATATAATTTTAAAAAGGTAAACAAAACTTTTATAAAAATTAAAACATTATTTAAAAATAAAATTGTAGTGATGATACCATTTTTCCCTTTTTATAAAATGCTTCTCATTGTCAATCAACTTTCTTGGAATTCTTTTTTAATAAATTAATTCGTTCAATACGATGAAGAATCGATGGATGAGAATGATGGAAGCTTGCATAAAGAGGATCATCAACAGGTAATGATAAGTTGTCTTTACCGAGTTTAATCAATGATGTGCATAATAAATTTCCGTATCCAAGATTAAATGAATATTCGTCGGCCTGGAATTCCATCTTACGTGTGTACCAAGTCATTAAAAATTCTATCAATTCATTATATGGAGCAGTTATAAATTGGAACACTACAATTAATCCGATAATTGTTGGTTGAGTGGAAAAACCAAATGCTTCATAAATGGCACTCCAACGATAACAATATGCAAAAACAAAGAATAAAAGGAAAAGATTAATTTCCATAACGACTAAATTGATTACAGTATGCATTAATGCCCAATGACCCAACTCATGACCAAGAACAGCAACAACTTCATCATTTGTCATACCTTTACCTTTTCTTTCTTCACTATCTTTTAAAGTTTCCTCTTCTTCAACTTTTTTATCTTTAGTTTCTTCAGCTATAATGGCCTTCAATTTTTCATTCTCCTCTGCAGACAATAGTGTATCAAAAAGAACTATCCTCTTATTTTTCCAAAATCCATACATATAAGCGTTTGAATGTGATGATCTCTTAGAACCTTGAACAACATATAATTTAGTTAATGGATAGTTAACACTTTTAGCTAAATTTTCTATTTTTGTTTTTAATTCACCATCTGGAAGTGGTGTATATTTATCAAAGAGGGGAGCAATAAATTCTGGATAAATAGTCATAAGGAGGAATACAATTATGGAAACAAATATCCATGCATATACAAAGAGATATTGACCACTATTTTCAACAATCCAAATGATAGCAGCCATGATTGGTGTCATAAGTACTATACCAACACCTAATTCCTTAATTTTATCTTTAATAAAAAATGGTAAAGTTTGTTTATTAAATCCATGTTTTTGTTCCACAACAAAGGTGTCATAGTAAGAGAATGGAAGTCCGGTGATAAATGTTAATAATGAATTTCCAATTTGGAAAGTTAATGATTGTGCCATTTCTCCAGAAAGACCAATCATTGAATTGACATCAGCTGACATCGTCCACATAACTGGCAAAATTTCAAACCACAAAATTAAACTATTTACAATATGACTGAACGCTGATTGTGCAAACCCAAAACGATGCTTATCAAGTTTATATAATCTTGCTTTATCAAACTCTGCTTCCTCAATAATTCCTTCAACATTCTTTGGCCTCTTCTCTGTTTTCAAGTGTACTTGGTATTGGCGCCATGAAAGATATGTTTCCCATACATATATAAGCCATTGGAATGCAAAAATTCCATAAAATAATGCTTTTGACATTACTGCCTAAAAAGGGTTAAATTTGAACTCTACTTAATAATATTTAATTTTATAAAAATATATGCAGGTGATACGTGATGAATGGTAAATGTTAAAAATATATAAAAATAAAAATTAGACACATATAATACTAACAATAAAGAAATAATTTCCAATGATTGAAATACACAGTTGTTATCAACGTACTACCAATGTGTATCTTGGCAAGAAATAACGAGGTAGAAGGAAAGCAAATAAAAATGCTTTATCAAAAAAAAATTAATTAGGAAAAAAATTGTAATCAATTTATATGCTCAGGTTGCAGATTGTCGATATGATGTTGTATTTGAGATTTTTCTTCCACATAACGCACAGATACCTTTTTGGTAACTACAATCCTGACAATAATAAGCACCCTCACGATGAGTAACCTTCTTACAAATTTTACATTTTTTGAATTTATCAGCCGAGGTTTTTTTAAATTTGTCATTTTGTTGTAGGGGCTTATCAGTTATTTTTAGTTTTCTCCTTGATGATGGTAATTGTCGTAGCTTTGAAATACAATTTTCACACACCATGTTGTAATAGTCTTTTTTTTTTTCAAACACACAATAAATTACTGATCACAATTTTAATGGCGCCTATTTATAACTAATAGATTAAAAAAAATAGATAGTTTTTTTTTCATAAAATCAAATAGATAGTCAGTCCTTTATAAATATTAAAATTATAAGGAATGCAAAAGTTTAAAGTGCATTAATTTTCTTGAGAAGAAAAAACTATTGGAACTATGTTAGTCAGGGAAAATTAATGTAACTTTGTGTTACTTTTTTGTCTAGAAGTATTCTTATGTTATCTGGAGATACAATTGATTTTTTTCCCTCAGCTGCAAGAGATTTTCAACAGAAAGAAAGTTTTCTGGAGAGTCAATTGAATGAAACAATAAAGGGAGTTACCTTTTGTGGATGTAAATATGTTTTAAGGAAAAACTTTAGTAGTAGGTATTAGATTTAAAAACCAATTTATTTATTTTTTTTAGCTTTTATTCAATTAATTAGACATCTAGCAGTATTAGGTGGAAAAATATTTTTTATACCAAGAAGGGATGGTTTAATACTATCTACTTACAATTCAACAACTTATTCGTATACAAGAATATTTTTTGATGAAGGATGTTTCTCGGAGATTTCCTCATCAAATGAGATGGAAGAAGAAGATGGATGTTGCATGTCTCGGAATGCAGCACTTTCAGCATTTAAAATACCACCTGAGATAGCTAAAGCAACTGAAAGCCTAACATTTGATGTTGAAACGTCGGGTGATTACATGGATCTTATCATTGTTGGTCCAGACAAGTTACGAAGATATTGCAAAATTGAACTTATTACTTTTAATAATCCAAGAATAAAATCTGAAGATTTCACTAGAACCAACGTATTTTCTTTTGTTAGTCCAATTCCTTTGTGGAAGTCAGTATTTACAGGAAAATCAAATAATCATTGTCAAATTGTTTTGGAAATTCAAAATGAATCATTAATTATCAGGAGAAAGGATCCAAAGACTGAAACATTATCAAGAAGCAAGATTGTAATGAATATGAAGAAGTTTATTGAATTTGAATTTCAGAGGCCAGTGAAAATTTCGCTGAGTTATCATGAATTTGCAATAGCTTATAAAATTTCAAACCTACTTTCTGGATTCATTTCAATGGAAATTGTGGAGGGGCATGTGCCAATAAAATTCAGTTTATATCAATCGCAGTCGATTAATTTTGAAATGTATTGTCCTGGTAGTATCGATGATGTTACTGCCTAATTATGTAATTTTTTTATTGTATCTATTTTTTGTATATATTTTTTTTTGTTCATAATATTAAAATACATGAGTAAATTGTTTAAATTTCACTAAATAATTAAATGTATTGCGTATACAAATTTTGAAATGAAATTAAAAAAGTTTTTATTTTTTTTTAATAATATGAAAACATGCTTAAAATGTTAACTTTTTATATGTACAAAATATTTTCCCAGTTTATAAATAATTTTCACTAAGTACATAACAAAATTGGAGCATTAAATTAATTAATAATTTATCGTGAGTATATAATTAATTAATATATAAAGTTATAATTATGACAATTTAAAATATATTTATTTTTGCAAATTTTGAATTGAGTAAATTAATTATTAATTATTTTATTGATATTTATAAAAGGGTGGAAAGAAATTAATATTTTTATAATTCATTTTTTATATTATAATGTTAAGATTAATGAATTTTATAGTTAATCATGTAATTGATTAAATATGATATGATACTTATAAATAAATATGGCTTTCTTTCAATTTTACCTACATCTATTATTATATAGATTACAATGTTTTAAAACTTATATAAAATAACCATTGTCCATACTAAAATATTCCCATTTTTCAATATATATAGTGTTGTTGGCATGGAGATTGATTAAGCCATATACTTATATGTCTTTTCAAAGCACCTGTTCTTTTATGCCTCATACACAGTGTTACTCTAATAAACCTTATTCAACAATTTGGGATATTCTTTTCTTGGCTTCATAATTTTATTGTGCTTTCATAAATTGGAATTTAAAAATAACTTTGACTAAAATTTTAGAATTATTTTACTAAATATCTATAATTGTTATAAAAGGTTAACCATGTATAAACTTTTATACATCTAGACGCTTTTATCTCAAAAAATTCCCATATTTCTTTTAAAAAAAATTATTTTATTTTTGTTGGAGTGGAAAAAAATCTTCTTTTACAATATTTCTTTCTTTANTAATATATGTTTATTGTTGTTCTATATATCATCATATAGTAAGGTGATATGCCTTTTAATATTTTTCGATTTTATGTATTTAGTTGTAGTGTATCAAAGTATTCTCATTTTACTTTCTAAGCATTAAAAATTCATTTTTCATGTTATTGAAATATTGTCTTTATGAAACGTGGAAGTTTATATTATGATATTAAGTGGATGTTTTATTAATGTTATGAGTAGGTGCCATATACTGCACTATATAAAGTATGTATTAATAAAAGGAAGAAAAATGAAAAGTTTTGATATTTTATCAAGTGTGTTACGTCTGTTCATAAATAAAGACATATTGTGTCATATTTAAATATATAGTTTCTCGATTATGGAGTAATATGTAGTTAGATTATATTACTTTTTTGTTTTTTATATTTGTTTATATACATTTTTTACAGGTATGTCAGAAGATGTTGACAGTCATATTAAAGATAAATATGAATTGCATAAACGTCTAGGAAAAGGTGCTTATGGCATTGTTTGGAAGGCAACAGACCTACGTTCAAGAGAAACAGTCGCATTAAAAAAAATATTTGACGCATTTCGTAATCAGACTGATGCACAACGTACTTTTAGAGAAGTTATGTTTTTACAAGAATTTGGAAGACATCCTAATGTAGTAAAATTATTTAATGTCTTAAAAGCCGACAATAATAAGTATGTTTTAAAACATTTTTATTCTAAACATTTTTTTTTTCAAGAGATATTTATCTTGTCTTTGAATTCATGGAGGCAGACCTACACAATGTTATTAAAAAAGGAACTATATTAAAGGACATTCATAAGCAATATATTATGTGTCAATTATTTAGAGCAATTCGTTTTTTGCACTCCGGAAATGTATTACATCGCGATTTAAAACCTAGTAATGTGTTGTTAGATGCGGATTGTAGAATAAAATTAGCAGACTTTGGATTAGCCAGATCTTTATCACAGTTAGAAGAATATCCTGAAGGTAATAGTATGCCAGAGTTGACAGAATATGTTGCAACAAGATGGTATAGATCTCCAGAAATTTTGTTAGCAGCTAAAAGGTATACAAAAGGTGTTGATATGTGGTCATTAGGATGTATATTAGGAGAAATGTTATATGGTAAAGCATTATTTCCTGGGACATCTACAATTAATCAAATAGAAAGAATTATGAACACTATACCAAAACCATCAAAAAGTGATGTTGATAGTATTGGTTCACATTATGCAGCTTCTGTATTAGATAAAATGCCTCAAAAACCAAGGAAACCTTTAGATTCATTATTTAATAATTGTGATGCGAATGCAATTGATTTAGTTTATAGAATTTTAACATTTGCTCCACATAAAAGATTAACAGTTGAGCAGTGTCTTGTACATCCTTATGTTTTACAATTCCATAATCCGTATGATGAACCGGCTTTGAATTATGATGTAACACTGCCATTACCAGGTAAATTTAAATTAAACTTTAATAAAAATTTATTATTTTAGATCATATTCAATTAACTATTGATGACTACCGTAATAAATTATATGATTTAATAGATACAAATCAAACTGATGTTCATAAAATAGTGCATGAAAATTTAGTAAAACCAAGTATAAAAAATTTAGTCTCTAACGAATATGAGAAAAGAAAACCAACCAATGGAAGAAAATATTCAGATAGTATAAAAGATACTTATTATAGTAATGAAAATTACTCGAATAATAAAAATAATAATAGACCTAAAACAATGACATACTCTCAAAGTCATCATACTAATATTTCATCAAATGCTCATCAATTTCCATATAATGAAAAAAATTACTATAAAAGTTTTCATGATATACGACAAGAAAATAATTATAATAATGAATATCAGAGTAATGGAGATGATTTTAACAATTATGGAATGTCTAATAACCAAACACAATACAGTAATTTAAACAATTATAAAAATTCTAGATCTCAATACATCGAGAAAATTAAACAAACACCTGCTGTGAATAATGAACAGAAAAAATCTATATGGGATAATGATATGAATGAGGTTGAGAGAAGAAAATTAGAAATGATGAAAGTATATCAAAATTTAAATGCTAATAAAAAATATGGTAATATGGGGAATAAGCGTGATTTTGTATCTGATAATGGTTATTACAAAAATAATAATTATAATAAATCTACACAAAATATTATTAATGGATATCGTCAATCACAATCAAGTTATCAAATAAGATCACATTCTTCACCAAAGCAGGCACCAATTGCCCAAGCAGAATGTTCAGATACAGATTTTGATACTAACAGATCTTCAGGAAATAATATGACTACTTACAAGGAGGATGTAACACCAAAAGCTTATTTTAATGATATGTCGGGAAAGTCAAAAAATAGTAATAAAAGTAATGAAAGTATAATAAATAAAAAATTTGGTAAAATAGGGTATGCAATGGAAAAAATGATAAGAGGCAAGTAAAAAATAAATATTTTATATCATATAATTATTTTAGAACGTGCCCATTCGGCAGATTCACGAAATCAATTAATTTCTAAAACAACAAATAAAGTTACTCAAAATAGTCGCCCAGAGCAACATAATATATCAAAAAAATCTCCTTCTAATTTTTTTTCCAATCTGCGAGCCTCGAACAAAGAAACGAATTCGAAACAAAAAAATCAATGTCCCATGACGCTCGCAGACAAAACTACCACATTAAAGGGCATGTATTACTCAATGCAAAACAATGTCAAGGAAATGGTATAGAAGTAAAGAGAAATATAAATATGAACGGTAAAATTATTAGATTAAATGTTAAAGTTAATGTGGAAATATTAAGAAATTAATACCTAAAATAATGCTGGTTTAATTAAACTTTTATCATATGTTTAAATTTTTTTTTTTTGTTACTTTTATATATAAATTTTATTACTTTACATTTTAAGAGTTATACCGTAATATTGTTAATACTTTGTTAAGAATTTTAAACTTATCACATTTTATCCCTTTTATTTTTACATTAATCAAATTCTTTCTTTTTCTTAACTTTTTGACAAGTTAATCATTATCTTCACCTCAAATCTTACTATTCTTCTCCATTCTTTTCAAATTTTGTTTCCCTTTAAGGACATTTTTGAAGAAACATAAACTTTCTACATGTCATTTTCACTATAAGACAATTGATCCCTCGTGGATTATAGGACCGACAAAAGATTCCTTAGTTAATAGGTTGTCGCATAGATATTAAATCTTTGCTTTCTCATGATGCCGAAATAAGGTTTATTTTATAGTAGGAGAATAAGTATTTTGTAGTGTGATAAAGAATAAAATTTGTTAAAAAGACAATTAGTATGATGAGAATAAGAAGTGATAAGTCATTTATAGATATTGGTAAATTTAACATTGTTTAATAGACTCTATTATTTTAGTTATTTAATTTAGGTATAAAAATAAAAAGAGAAATAAAATTTTAGCTTCATTATCATGATTACATCTACATGTATATTATATAATGGAGAGAGTAAATAAATGTTGTATATAAATTTATCAAATCACTTTTTATATTATATATAATTTTAAAAAGATTATTTTGTTAATAAATAATTTGATCAAAAAGCAATAAAATAAAGTATTGTTGATTAAAGAATTGGTTAAAGAATTTTGATTAAAGAAACCACTTTAAATAGATAATGGTCCCTGATAAAAAAAAANAAAAAAAAAGATCTATCCTTATCTATATATTCCTTTTTTAAAATGATTTAAAATAATCATTTTTGAACATAATTTATACCATTTTATGAAAAAAAAAGAAGAATAGTTATGTCAGCGAAACAGTCAACTATATTTTAAGTTGTATGGTATTTAGATAAATCTGGTAATAAGCTGACAAGCAATTGTCTCCAACTTAAGTAGCTATAAGATGATGTATTAGAGTTGAGATTAAAATCAAATATGAGATAATTCATGTCTCAGCAAGTTGGGGACAAGAGTCATAAAGGGATCCAAATACCAGGGAAGTAAAGATTTAAAGGATAGAGATGGGTAATCTAAAAATTTGATTCTTTCCAATATATATTTCACTTGTATAACAAAGATATATTGTGTGGTCATGAAGATTTAAAATATATATGTGAAGATGGGTAGGATAAAAAACAAAACATGCATATGAATTGGGTGGTAGGAGGAGGTTGGGTTTGTTAATGTGAAATTGCACCAATGATAGAAGATATGTTTATGTGATAGGAATATGACAAGGGTGTGGAGAATTAGTATTTTGTCAACGAACTTCACTTATATTCAAATGACTAAAGTTAGTTTCAAATTTGGAAGTTAACTTCGGGTGACAAATTTTGTTTTCAGTTTATTCGAAAATATTTACTTATTTATTAACTAGTTAAAGAATGGCTAAACGTTGTTCAGATATTATGGAAGGAAGTGATAAAGAAATTAAAAAAATGGAATCGTCGAAGAGAACCAAGTTTAGTATTGATCATATTTTAGAAAAAAAGACTGCATCTACATTTATTGATAATGATAAAAGTATATTTAATATTAAAGAAGAACCAAAAGAGAGAGAAGATTCACCAGATATAACAATATTTTCAAATATTTTACCACCAGGAGATTCAACATTAATGGAAAATGTTAAATGTAAACTTGAAGGAAAAGAATTATGGAATAAATTTTTTAATTTAAGTACTGAAATGATAATCACAAAGTCAGGACGGTTAGTTTATTATTAATAATAAAATTATTTATTTTCTCATAAAATTTTTGATAAAGATCACATTCAATCCGTAAAACCCATAATTAATTAGTATTCTTCTAACATTTTTATGTTTGCATAATTTTATGATCACATTACTGTATTACTAAATATGTCCCTTAACACCAATTTATGTCATTATCTTCTTCTCTAATCTTTTTATATATTATTTTAGAAGAATGTTTCCAACATTAAAAATAAAATTTGAAGAAATGGACCCTGAATCTTTATATTATATATTCTTAGATATTGTTCCAGTTGATGATCGTAGATATAGATATGTTTACAATAAATCAAGTTGGTTAACAGCAGGAAAAGCTGAACCTTCACCACCATCAAGAATATATTTACATCCAGATTCACCAATATCGGGAAAACAACTACAATCTCAAATAATATCATTTGAAAAAGTTAAGCTTACTAATTCGAGTGATTTAGATAAAACAGGACATTTGGTACTTAATTCTATGCATAAATATCAACCAAGAGTTCATTTGATGATAAAAGATGATAAAACTAAGCTACCAGGGATTGATTCTATTAATTCAAGTTATTTTGATATAACCAAATATAATTATAAAACTTTTAAATTTAATGAAACACAATTTATGGCTGTAACTGCATACCAAAATCAATTAATTACACAACTTAAAATTGAAAAAAATCCATTTGCTAAAGGTTTTCGTGATCCAGCAGGACGATCAGCCGACTATGATGATCATATAATGTCGGGAAATTTATTTAATAATAATATTCCATTATCAAATTTATGGCCCTCCTTTACACCAAATATGGATCCTTTATTTTTTACACGTCTAAATACAGCAATTCTTTCACAAAAACTTGCTGCTACTGGTACGCCTAATTTTATATTTCCATTATCCAACCTTCCTATGAATTTAATACCAGGTTTTGAAGTTCTAACTAACAATGAAAGTAAAAGAACTTCTACTGAAGATTCTTCAAAGATGTAGACCGGTTTTCCAATTTTGAAATAAAAAAAAAAAAAATTTAATTCTTAATTAATCTTCTTTCTAACAGAAAACTGTAATATTATTTTAATTGTCAAATAAAAATAAATGAATAATTTTAATTATGTGCTTTCTCTCACATTATTACAGTAGTATTTGTAAAAATATCTCACAAACATTGATAATTCTACATCTTTTATTATTATCTTTTTTACTTCTCCTTTTCAAAGAACTTAAGAGTAGTGTTAAAATAATTTTATATCTATAAATCTAAGCGCAACATGATAATGTCTTTATTAGAAAAGACATTAAGTTTATTAGTGAAAGATTTAATTGTTATTTGCATGTTTCTATCTTTTATATTACCAAACATATGAGGAATGGTGAAGATTTTAATACGTTTGTTGCGGTAAAGTGTTTGTTTAGGGAAGAAGTAATTGAAAGATTAATTCTAATAATGATCATGAAGGTGGTTGGATTTTATTAGTTGATTTTATGGGTTGTAATAGCTTGCTACTTAGTTGTAAATGTTGATATGAAGGCAATATTGTGGAGGTGATTTAAATTAAATGAATTTGTGTTTAGGAGGAATTTATAAAAAGTGAGATACTTTTTATTATAATAAAAACTATTTTAATGATACTAAATGGCATTAATTGTAGAAATACTGTATTTATAATTAAATATATATTAAAATTATTGATCTCTAACACAATATGTTAATTTCAACATAATAAAATTTATAACGAATGTTTTATTATTTAATGTCTTGTTGAGGAACATTAAATTATAATATATTTTTTAGTAATAATGGATGAATTGTCAAAAAAGGATACAAAAGAAGTTGTTAATAAAAACAGTACCAATTTTGAATATGCATTTTCGAAACATTTAATAAATCCTTCATCATGTAGTTTGTCATCAATTAACACTTCATCAGCATTTACATCACAATTCGAATATTCAATGTATACACCTTCTACTCAAGATATCACTGTAACATTAATTGAAAAGGAAGAAAATGAAAAAATGAAATATTTTGAAAACAAGGAACAAAAAAACTTTTATGATGATTCAGCTTATGAAATTTATCCATCTGAATACAAAAGTCAACGTCTAGAGTATTATTGTTTTTATTAAATATAAATAATTTTGTATAAAATGTAATTTAACAAATATTAACAAATCCATGAACAAAATATATTACTACTGGTCAATTAATAATTTTTTTTTTAATCAAAACCCATCTGCTATATATCTTTTATTTAAAAGAATCATCTGTTTCTTATCCCTATATCTTAATAATTTATAAATACTTTATATATTAATTTGTTTATATAAATTTTCATTTCCTCTTTATAAGTATCAACAAAAATTTCTGGTTAAAATTATAAAAAACGTCTGCTACTACAAACTTCTTGACACAAGATAACATTTCACTACTCAGTATAAACTATTAGTGTAATTGTAGTTTTTAGTTTCTAACGCCTATTGTTACACAAAATATGCGATAAATACAAGTTCTTTTATGTTACTTAATACTCAATCAAAACAATATGCCTACAATCTTTTATGTTAAACAGAAATGGCATTTTGTAGTATATAATTAATGTCCCGAATTCATTTATGTAAAATAGTTACTCATAACAATTTTAAAGAATGACCTCAATTATGAAGAATCATTTTAACCCTAACTCTTTCACCCAATTTTAACTTTAAAGATATGTAATGTGTAAAATGTTTCAAAATTGAATTATTATTCCCATATACTAATTTATATATATAATTTGTATACTAAACTTGAAGTATAGTTAAGTTATACCATAAAAAGTTTTCAATTTATTAAAATATATATATAAAATTATCTTATATGAATACTAAAATTTTATTGTTCAGTTCTTATTATATATATCTATTTAAAATATAATAAAATTAAACCATTTTAAAGTTTTTCCTCCTAATCTTTAAACAATCTAACATCCATATCACGACAGTTGTCAACATATTATAGTATAATGGGGTAACTTTCTTATATTCAAATGATAAAGTACAAGCTTTGATATCCATTTTTGATTTATCATACCTAATTATCTATTCATAGTAAAACATTTGAAAATTTTATTTTTATGTTCTTTAGGCAGCTGGTAGTATAATAATAATTAAAACATATTTCGCTTTTATTTTTGCCCTTTAATTTAATAAAAAATATTGCTATATCAATTCAATTTTTGTCATATCAATCAAAATATAACATTTTTCTGTATACTTATATAATAGTAATAATCTAAAAATTTTTCTCTGAATCATTATAACAAATGACTTTCCTAATATTACTTTATAGTCTAGTTATCATTCAAAATAGAAATATATTTTCCACCACTTTTAAATAAGGTTAACTGACCATTTTATTCAACTCTTGTTTATTTTTCATATGTTTTTATAAAATATTATACATATACCCTTTCAACAATATTGAGTATAATTTGAAAGTCAAGTTTGATAACACATAATTTATTATTTAAAAAATATAAATCAATTTTTGTTTATATTTTAAAGAGTAATGTTATACAATTTAGATAAAATTAACCTATGACTATATATAAAAAAAAATTTACTTCTCTCTTTTATTGTTTAAAAAGAATTTTAATTTTAAAATTACAAAAAAGTAATTCTATGTTATAAATTTTATATTTGTTAACTTAGTACATTATTATATAAACGTACAAATTTTTTAAAATATATTTACTTTTATGCTATTTATAAAAAAATAATATATTAAAAAAAAGTACCTTTCACTGTTTTAATCTCTAACCTCAAGTACAATGGCATTATAAGAGATTTAACTATATAATATTTCAACCAAGAATGAAATTTAAAAGTTTTACAATGAACGTCCCAACCAGATAGCATTATTTATTCCCTCTCACTTTTCTCAATTCATAATAAAATTTTTGTTTTAAAGCTGGCCAGATCTTTAATAAAATCTCCCACTCATTGCCAATGATCTTTATAATTTATATTCTCTCCTATATTAAAGCTTTTATATAAGTGCCGATATTTCTATATTACATTCTTTATCAATAGCTATACAAACATTGTTATTTTCTTAAAACATTATAATTGAAAAATAATAGAGAATACACATATATTTACTCTTGATTACTCTTCTCCTAACAATCACTATTATTTAATGTATAAAATTAAGATAAATGAAGAAACAACTAATAATACTTTTTTATATTATTCTCCTGATTATATATATTTTTCAAAATATATTTATAAAAATCATCATACAAGAGGAGAATTGTTGTTTCGTAAAAATTTATTGAAAATTATTTTCACATGCAAGTGAAATTTAATATTAAATGAATCATGAAACATGTCATCATGAATATTAATGTTTAGAGAAAAGAATTAGCTGTTTTATTGTAATATTTTTAAAAATTTATACTTTTATAATACTTTTCTAGTACCGATTGTAGAATATTTTTAACTTATCCTCTCTATATATTGTTTTTATTTATATATATTTCAAGAATAAGAGAAAAGATTGTCTCAAGAGAGATATTTTATTCAAAACTATTCTCTTTTTTTTTACAAATATTTTACCATTCTAAATAGCCTATTTTTCAGTCATCACAAAACCATTCCTATGATAATTTTTGTTTATTTTTCTCAATCTTCCATATTTCAGGGTCGTGTACAACTTTGAACTATCTTCTTACCAAAGTTGTATGAAAATATATTTCTAAAAGCCAGACAAAAATGCGGCTGATAAATGTTATATTATTACATTTACTGACTATTCTTCATATCACATATGCATTCAATATTGATATTAAAAAACCTATTATTCATCGTATGCAGCAAGACACTCAATTTGGATATTCAATAGATTTCTTAAAAAATAAGGATGAACATATGTATGTTTAAAAAATGTTATTAATTAATAATAATATATATCTATTTGTAGGTTAATTGTTGGAGCACCCAGAGCACAATCTGCCGGAAATCGTGCTATATCTAAGGGAGGTGCAGTTTACTCATGTCAAACAACATCAACAAGATGTCAAGAAATTTTATTTGATAGAACTGGTAATGAAAGAAGATTAAATGGTTCCAGAAGTCTTCCTATTGAAGACAAATCAAATCAACTATTTGGTTCAACAGTTGTAGCATCAGGAAATAATGTCCTAGCCTGTGCACCACATTATAAATATTTCTTCTCAAAATTTGAAGTTATTGAACCAGTTGGTACATGTTATTATGCCCAAAATAATTTTGAAAAAATTACTGAATTTGCTCCATGTAGACAAGAACCTGCTAGACATGGTCATCATAGATTTGGTTATGGTATGTGTGGTTTTTCTGCTTCAATCGCTGATGAAGGTAACGATCGTTTGTTTATTAATGGTCCAGGTGTTTGGTATTGGCAAGGAGCTGTATTTTCTCAAAATGTCAAAAATATTACTGATAGACCAAATACAGCTGATGGTCCAGCTCACCATGATCATTGGCAAAGAGGATACTCATCTGCTGTAGGTGACTTTGATGGAGATAAAAAAGATGATGTTGTTGTTGGTGTTCCACGTGGTCATGATCTTCATGGTTTTGTGTCTATTTATTCAAGAAAATTGCACTCAATTGCTAATTTAACCGATAAGTTCAGCCAACAAGGTCAATATTTCGGTGGATCTGTTGCTGTAACAGATTTAAATAATGATGGCTTAGATGATGTTATTGTTGGAAGTCCTTTTTACACAGATTATAAAACTGTAAAGGATATTAAGACACAAGAAAGAAAGCCGCAATATGATGTTGGTAAAGTAACAATATTTTTACAAACCTCTGTTGGAACATTTAATGATGGTATCTCAATTATTGGAACAACTCAATGGAGTAGATTTGGACATTCCTTATCAGCTACAGGTGATATTAATGGAGATGGTTATAATGATTTTATTGTTGGTGCTCCTTACGATGGGGTTGATGGTAAAGGTGCAGTATATGTATATCATGGATCAAAAGATGGTGTTAATAAGAAGTATACACAAAAAATTGACGCAAATCAAATTAGAGGAGATATAAAAACATTTGGATTTTCATTAGCATCCGGAAAAGATATAGATAAAAATGCTTACCCAGATATTGCAATTGGGGCAATGCAATCTGGTCATGCCATAATTTTAAGATCAAAACCAGTTATTAAAGTTGAAGGGCAAATTAATCCAACGAAGAAAAATATAAACTTAGATAATAAAATATGTGTGAGCGAATTTGGTAAAATAGCATGTGAAAAAGTTAAATACTGTGTCAAATATGATGGAAAACTAACAGCTGAACATAAAAATATTGATCTTAAAGTTAGAATACAATTAGATTCCAAGAAACCTTTGTCACCAAGACCATTCTTTAGTAGAAAGGATATTGAAAGAAAAAGAGGTGTTCAAATATCAAATGAATCAAAAAATAAAAATCAACCTGATGTAATTGAACAAATTGTTACATTAAATAAAGGTCGTGAACACTGTGATAATTTTGAAGTTTTTGTTCCAGATACAATTAGAGATAAAATTACCCCAATTAACATTCTTGTAAATTATACATACATTGAAAAAAGAATTCCTTCAAATGAATTAGATGCTGCTTTAGATACAACTACTGGTGCTGCATTTGAAACAGAACTAGTTATTGATAAAAATTGTGGAGATGATAATACATGTACTCCAGATTTACAATTATACGCTACTTCTAATAAGGAAAAATTTATTCTTGGAAGTGAAGATCAAAATTTAATTGTTAATGTTAGTGTAAAAAATAGAGGAGAAGACTCTTATTTATCACAATTCTTCATTGATATACCTAAAGGTTTTGAATATGGTGGTGTTGAAAATTATGCTAATACTGCTCCAGTAAGTTGTTCTGAAGCTGTTGAAGAAGAAAAAGAAATTAAAGAAACTAGCAACAAAAAAGATAAGAAAAACAAGAATAAACCAACAGATAAAAAGAATAATCATTATCGTATGGTTTGTGATATTGGAAATCCATTACCTGAGAATAAAGATGCTGTATTTGGATTTATCTTAACTGCTGCCAATGTTGATCCTGAGGCAGAAGATATTGTTGTAAAAATGTCAGTTAACTCAACTTTTGGTGAAGAACAAAGAGGAAATGAGAAAGATAATGAATTAATTATTAAAGTTCCTGTTGAAATCAAAGCACAATTAGATATTATTGGAAGATCAAATCCTGAACAAATTGATTATTCTATTAGAAATAGAACTAAAGGTGAAAATGCACAATTTGATAATGAAGTTGGACCAATTGTTTCACACCTCTTCCAAGTTATTAATAGAGGACCATCAATAATTGACAAATCAACTTTAGATATCTTTTGGCCATCATTTGGTGAGACTGGAAAACATTTATTATATCTTATTGATACACCTTTCGTCTCAGATAATAAAAAAGTTAAATGTCGTGTTAGACAAGCACAAAATATTAATCCAGAAAGTTTAACTATTGGTAACGAACATAATATTGTGAGTATCGTAGCTAATCCTCAAGCACCCAAAAAAAATCATGAAAAATCTATTAAAGTAAAAAGGGATTATGATGGATTAACTCATGACGAAAGAGTAAGAAACCAAAAAAAAGAATTAAAATCTGCAGTTCTTGCATCAAAGGGCCGCGAAAGTGCTATTGAGTATAAAGGAAATTTGCATAAAGAAAATGTTGATTGTGGTGCATTGAATTGTACTCAGATAACATGTGAGATTGGTAAAATTTTACCAGATGAATACGTTTTGATTGAAATATTTTCCCGCCTTTGGGTTAATTCTCTTATTGATGATACTGTGTATGAGGCAGATATATCATCATTAGCTTTAGCTAAAATTACATCTCTTCCAATAGCACCAAAATACTCACCACCTCCACAAATTGTCTCTGTTACAACTGATGTCAATCCTACTGATCCAGAACAATTTGCCCCTGATTTACCATGGTGGTTATATTTATTAGCTATTCTTGTTGGTCTTTTAATTCTTGCTCTCTGCATCTTATGCCTATGGCGTTGTGGATTTTTCAAACGTAATCGCCCACAAACTGAAAAAGCAAGATTAGTTGAGGGAGTTGATAAAGGCGGTTACTATGCTGATAATCAAACGAGGTACAATCAACCATCTATGTATGATTCTGGAATGCATGGAGATAGAATATAAAAATGATAAAGTATTAATTTAGAAGAAAAATATTGATTAAAAAGTCATTTTTTGTGCCTTATTGTAATTTCAAAATATATCTTAAGCTTTAAATAATAATAAATTAATAAAAAATATATTTTTAATAATTTAACTTTTAAATTATAAACGTTTGTTCAATCATAAAATAAGTGGTGATGTGTCAAAAATGTGAGTAATGATATATTTTATCACATTTTTATTTTAATAAAATATGTTTTAAGAAACAATTTCTATAAAAATGTATGAATCATCATTATTTATTGCACCCTTAAAAAAGTAGTAAAATGTGTTTTAAAGATGAAAAATATTTTTTATTTATTAAACGATTATTATAAAAAAAATTAATTAATCATTATTGTAAATACATTTAATTAGTTTTAAAAGCTATGTTGATAAGAGATTTATAACAATTTACTTTTTTCTGACCCTGAATAAACAGGATTTTTGAAAGTTGTTGTTGCTTGTTTATAAATTGGATTTTCATTCGTCGTCCATTTTGCAGCAAGTCTTTCTTGTTCAAATTTAGCAAATTCACGTCTATCATGAAGGATGGTTAATAATTTCCAAAGGAAAAGAAGAAGAAGTCCAAGAAGAACAATTCCTGCAATAACAGCCAAAACGACAACTAGAACAGGGAATGGTGCTGGACAATCTTTATCTTCTTTTACCCAAACTGTTAAATTATCTTTTCCATCCATGTAATAAAGGAAATAAAATGTACAATCATCTGCAGGATCTACAAATTGACATTCTTGTCCCTCCGATTCTGTTAAATTTAAATTTGGTAATTCTTTAACTGGTATTACTGTAAATGGACATTCATCACATTTTGTTTGATTATATGGACCAGTACCCCATTGCTGACACATAACACATGGTTTATATTCAACACATTTTGTTGGACATGTTGGACAAATTTCACATTTTGGTCCTGAATATCTACTACCTGATTCATATTCAAAACATTGACATTTACCACAGACACATGTTCCTTGATCATTACAAACTTTTCCATTATCAGACAAGCACTGATCAACACCAATAGGACATTCACATGCTCTTCCAGTCCAACCTGGTGCACATGTACAGACACCACAATCACATCTATGTCCATTACAAAGTATTCTGTTATGTCTTGGACAATTGAAGTTATCACATTCACAGAATGGACCACTAATAATTTCATCTGGATTGCTTCTTGTATAACATTGACATTGTCCACAAATACATTGACCTCTTCCTTCACATGGTAATGAATCATTTGTCTTTTTACATTGAGCTTCTAAAGCAACAGAACTAATATCTCCGGCATCACATTGACAATTTTTCCCTGCATATCCATCAATACAATCACAAATTCCACAAACTAAATTTCCTTTACCTCCACAATGAGATGATCTAGTTTCAATTGTCGTTTCACAATCACAATCACATAAAACTTTTACATTAACTTTTAAAGTATCTTCTAATCCAGAAGGTCCAATTAATAATTCAAAATTTCTTTGATCAACACAATGAACAGCTTCTAATGTTACTTCAAAAGTAACTTCATCTCCAACTTTAATGTTATCACAAACATTTGTATCAATTAAAGCACCACCATTTAAACATTTTGATCTATAACTTATTTTAAGACCACTAGAAGCATTAACATTATCAACCATAATAATTTTTTCACTAATCTTATTATATTCTTCTTCAATCAATTGAACAATATTACTTGAATCATCAGCTAATACACCAACGGAACTAGAAATATCAGGAAGAGCTTCAGAAAGTTGTTTATATAAATGTTTATGATTTTCTGTTACAGCAAATATCATATTAACTTTCTTCTCTTTAATTTTTTGATGTAATAAAGCAATACTTGGGTAATCTTGTTCCAAACTTTTCGTGTAATATCCATCTTCATTTAAATGACATTGACCATCATTTGGTGTTACAACACCAGCTAATCTACCATCTCCAGCATAATGAAAACCTGCATCAGTTGAGAAAACAATCATTTTACGAGCTCTTTCTCTCCATCCAATACTTTGATTACAAGCTAATGCCTGCATTACAGCATCAAAACCACCTTCAGGGGCATCAAGATTACCTGAAATTTGAGCTTCTTGAACTTCCTTTGAAAATCTATGTGTATTTTGTGTTAAACGCATTTGATTTTTAAAACCATAAGGTTCTGCACAAGGTTCAGCGCATGGTGATAATTGTTTTTCTGGTCTTGGATCAACAAAAGGCATTAATTTTTTATCAATAAAACTACCAAAACCAAGTCTAAAATTTTTAGTTATATTTCTCATTCTACCTGCAAGAAGATCTCCTAATTCTGAAAGTTTTTGTTTATCATCCTTCATAGAGTATGAAAGATCCATTAAATAATATAAATCTACTGGATAATCTAAAGCTTGTTTATATGTAACTTCAAATCTAACTTTACTAGTTGGCCTAATAACAACATCTACTTCTTGGGGTTTTAATTGAATAGCCTCGTCTTGATGTTCATCATCGATATGTCTTTGGTCTGATAAAGGTTCATCTTCAATTACTTCAAATGATTTTTGTGGAAATTCAATTGCATTCAAAGGACAACCATGTTCTTCAAGTCTTTTAACATTATCACAACGTGGATATTGATTGTTATCATCAAACCCTTCATAAGAACACCAAGCACATGATTCATGAAATTGGATACATGCTGAACAAGTATAATTATCTGCTGGTAACGATCTACATGGAAAATTTTCGTCAGTTTCCAAAAATTTTCCACTATATCCTGATGATTGTATATCAGCCGTTAAAATACAGAAAGGCAGTAATAATAAAAGTGATATCTGTAGTATAATATTCATTTAACCCTAAAAAAGAAAAAATATTTGTTAATATTGATTAAAAATATAAATAAAAATCAATTTAAAAAACAATATAAGATCGTTTTTGAAATGTATACACATTTCCTAACAATCAACTTTAAATTTTAATTCCTCCCTTTTTCCCTAATTATTATTTTCTTACTAACAAAATAGAGTAATAACAAAAATCTCCCACTTAAATATTTATCTTTAATAAAACAAAATAAATAATATATAGTATAAGAAATATAAAGCATTATAGAAACATAATAATCCTATCTAGCATATTATTATTATATCTTATAAACAGAGATTTATAAAATTATCTTGTTGGATGTGTTTAATAAAATTACGGCTCTGTTGATCTTACAAATACAATTATAATATATATAAATTCTGCTGAAAGGTATAAAAAAGTTATTAATGCCATTCCACAAGTAACTTGAAGGAATATAATAAACAAAATCACTATATAGTTTTACTAACTACACTTAAGTATAAAAAGCCGCAAAATTTTTGGAACAGGCTTGTTTTAAGAATATATTTATATATATATTAGACTACAACATAGTATAAGAAATGATGCTAGAATATAATATATATTGAAAAGGGTCGATTGTTGAGGACAATAGGAATCAAAGTTAGAATATAAAATGTATTAGATGGCAGTGAACGAAGAATATAGTAATTGGAGAAACATGGCGTTTATAGTATAAATATGACGCGCAACATATCAATTGGTACAACAGAGACAAACTTTTTACAAAAGATAAGGTTGTTTCCATTATATGATTATTATACTTTTTTGGAATAAATTTTAATAAATTACAAAATAGTAAATTGAAATGTTAAAATGGTTTTTACTATAAATCTATCATCTGTACTTTAAAATACATATAATTAAATTTACAACTCCTATCTTCATTGATCGACAAAAAATTAAATAAACATTATGACTTAGTATCAATTATTGTAGTTATGTTATGGAATCATTTATATGATATTATTGATGTTGATATAAAGAAATTCATTTTGTTTATATTATTTTATTTATTAATTGAAAAAGTATGAAACATCCTTTGAAAAAAAAAATAATATTTGTTAGAAAAGTATTATTTTAAAATTTTGACTCATATTTTTATAATTATATTTTGTTCTCGAAAGAATTTCTTAACATTAAATATAATAATATTATACGATTAATTTAATAAAGTCTCTATTTTAAGAAATGAATATTTAAATCATGACATACTTTCACTTTAATTATATAATTTATTCTTTATTTTAAAGAATTTTACATCCATTATTTATAATATTAAATAAAATGGTAAAACTGGATAAATACTTTTTTTTTTGATAAATATATTAGGTAAAATATGTTTTATTAAATATTTTAGAGATACATTAAATATTCAATGTCATGAAAAATTAATAAGAAAGTCAAATAAAATTAAAGTTATGATTAAAGAGAACTTATATTGAGTGGTGAACTACGGCCTCAAATTGTCGTAACTCGGTTAAATCTTTCATACCCACATGTGTATTCCTATCCGATACCCAGCGACCATTCATATTTGGAATTCTTGACGTTGGTTTACCCCATGTTAATCCACGGAACATTAATACTTCATCGACATCAGACCACATAGCATATACATGATCACCTTCTCTTGTTGAATCTTGATTTATTGTTTCAAGGAAGGAGGAATAATTTTTTTGTTTACAATCGGCAGATGGATATCCACATAACATTTGATCATCGCATGTATATCCTGGATATAATCCATCTAAAGCATTACACCATGCTGGAACTGTTTGGGCTAATTGACAAATACATAAACCATAATTTGGTCCAGATATTCCTAAAAATGAATCTACACGATCAGTTAATGGTGGCCCTAATGAACAATTTCCATCAGTTCCAATTAAAGTTCCACCTTTAATAACTTTTCTAGCAAATAATACACCAACACTATGTGCAATAACGTCGATTTTCTTAGCTTTTGTATACCGAATAACTGCTTCAAAGAATCTACGTAAACTTATTAAGTTAGCACATGTATGCATTTTGTTATATGAATCAAGCATATTTCCATTTCCCCATGTATCTCCCCATGTAGTGGCATACAATTCAGCAGATGTATAATTTTGTTCTAAAAAGTATTTTATGCTTCTACTAAAACCTGTAGCTGCAGGTGCTTGAGTATGTAAAGCAGCATCCCCGGTTCCATGAACAAAAATTACTGGTTCATGTTTAATTTTTTCATTACTACGAATTTTCCCACCAAATGATCCATTAGGTCCAATATCAGTTCTTTCAAAATTATCAGCTTCATATCCATGAGCAACTAACCAATCTGTAAAATGATTTGTCAATGGTCCTCTTAATGGACGCTCATCCTGTCCATATACGAAGAATATAATAAAATTAATTAAAGTAATAATTAAAAAAGAACTAGAAAATGAATTTAAAAAAATACAAAGAAATTTATTAATAATCTTACCTCTTCTTGCCCAGTATGGCCATTATAATTCTCCTTAAAAACTTAAATAAGCCGTAACTTTAATTTAAATATTTAACTGACAATAAAATATCAACAAGTTTTACTTATAAAATTAAAAACCAGAATAGGTGTATTCTCCATTTTATGTAATATTGTTCAAAATGACCCGGAAAAGTGGAAGAGAATCCGCGCAATTTTCTCTTTCATTCATAATAGCCAAAGGGTAAATGTACAAGTTAAGGGATAATAATGCTGTTTGAAACAGATTTTTAAAATAGGTATTATTATATGTGCATAAGGAGAGAGTAATAATATATTATTTTTGATGATGTGGCAATTTATTTATTTTATATTTTAATGAGTTTTTAATTTTAATTATTTATATAGAAATTCACAAAAAATATATTAAAAAATAAACGACTCTGGAATTGCAATATCAAAAACATTCTTCGGTTTGTTTTTAAGATTGTTTAATTCTTCATTTTCATTGTTACTGTTTTCGATTATATTTTTTATTTTTGTTGAAAGATTTGAAGTATTATCCTTAAGGAGCGCCTTAGATACATCATCAATGTGTCCTTTACGATAAGCATGTAATAACTCGGCGGATTTTGCCATATCTTTTTTCATTTCTTCAATTGAACTATTTGGAGAATGCATAAGTTGTCGTAATGAAGTTATTGTATTTAAATTAACATTCTCAATAATTTTATCTTCAATTAAAGTATTTCTTCTTGTTCCTGCTTCAGATCCTTCTGGAGACCAATCAATACTTATATCAAAAGATACATTATTTGGATTTATTAATTGATTTTTAATATCACCAGAACTTAAAGTACTTCCTTTTCTATGTGGTGTTTCAATTCTTAATAAAGGATCTTTACCCATTTTATCTGCATTACTACCTAAAATAATATTAAATCTAGATGTATCCAATCCATTTGATTTTAAGGCTTCGATAATAAGATTTCTGTCAAAAATAATATCTAAATCTCCTTGTTTAAAAGAATCTTTACTACAATTAACTTTTCGTATATTTAAAATTTCTTTTACATGTTGGTGGAATGATGGGATCATCATTACAAGTGACATAAAATTGAAAAACTTCCCACATAACATGTGAATATAATATCTCTTCAAATCACAAAAATCATTATTCATATTCAAAGCCATTGTCTGATAACTTGCACATAAATGTAACATTTCAATTAAAGTTTCATCACAACCTACTTCTACACAAAATAGACACATGGTACAAAGAATGGCATCCATATGAGTTGACAATACTTTCTCATCATCACTCTCAACTAGGAACATTAAATCATAAAAGACATCAGAGACTGATGTTATAAATCGGCGTGAAAACATTTGATCCGCTTTGGAGCATTTTTCAACAGTTAAATTTAAATCTGATATGTCATCTATTAAGGTAAGGTGTTCAAGTTGTTTTAAATTATTTTTTCTATCAAGTAATGTATGGAACAACTTTTGAACGATCAACCTAATATCAATGTTTGGATGTAATGCTAAACGTAAGAGAGTCGTCATAAAATTATCAGTAAATAATGTTGATAAATATACTGTTTTGTACTTTGTAGCAATTTTTAAGAATGTAGTTGCTAAAACATGATGATAATATATATCAATATTTGCCTTATCTTCATTCTCTGGATTTTTACATATTTCATTAGTAGTAAATGTCATAATTTCTACCTTTTGATAGTCTGGTAATACAGAAGCAAAATTACCAATAGCATGTGTAAACGTTTCCTGGAAAACTAATTCATTTTCAATATCAGTACATTTACCCGATTTTTGAAAGGTTACAGACATCTTTAAATTTTTAAGCATATTATTGTATGTTGCTAAAAGAAGGGGACCTATTGATTGACCAGCAATTAATACTATATTTGATAATACTGTAGCAATTCCAATTCTTTCTTGAACATTTTTTGTTTTAAATTTATCTAAATGTTTAAGTAATTGTTCAATTACAATAATAGAACTTGTTCCTTGTATAGAATAAACAACAACTTTAAAAACATGTGTTGCAAATGTTGTTGGAGGCATCCATTTTTTATGATCGTCACAAAAAGTTAATAATGGTTCTAAAACACATTGAAAAGAACCATACGAAGATTTTCCCATTATTTCACGTAAACATTCAGCAGCAATAATATGTGGCTCAGCGTTTTCTTGAGAAGAAAATGTATTCACTGAAGATCTAACATTATCAGAAATTGAATCATCTGAATCTTCTTTTATATTAATTAATATAGATGGGATAACTTTCTCCATATGTTCATTATTCCAGAAATCGGATTGATAATCTGCTGATGTAGCTCTCCATATTAATGCTAATAAACCTTTTAATCCATTACATCTTTGTTGTTTAATACGATCTCCACGATTTGCATAACACATGCATGAAAATTTAGGAATAAAAGAATCATATCTTCTAGAATAATTTGGTTGGACTTCATCAATTTGAGCAAAAACAACATAACATTCAATTGCTAAATCTTCCATTTGTGGATCATTTGTTTCAAGTAATCTTTCGACCATTTTCAAATATGAATCAATGAAAGAACTTTGACTATTATGATGATGAGATGATTTTAATAATCTAATAAAGCATTCTGTGGTGACCTAAAAAATTAATATTAACATATATTTTTAAAATAATTAAAAAAAAANAAAAAAAAATAATACCTTAACTCTTGCAATCTTTTGCCTATATAAATCTCTACTTAATTTTAAAACTAGATATTCTCCTATTCTCGATAATTTTTCACCGTGAGAGCATGAATAAAAAACCAATTTATCAATATTAGCATTCGGTCTTGATTCTAATTCATTTTTAGGATAAACTGAATCAACCAATTTATAATGCCTAGGTTTAAATGTTGACCAACAACATAAAAATGACTGGTACATTGTGTTTTTATATTAACTAAAAATAAAGTTAAAAATATTAAAGTACATAAAATCTTCCCTTTTTTTATGAATGGCACGTGTGCAGATTTTATAGAAATATTTTAAAACTTACAATTTTATGTTGATAGAAGGTGTTAGTTAATAATGTTAGTCATATAAATTTAAATTATTTCGTAATAAAATTTTCCAACTTTTATAGATGCATTCAATAAATGCTAGAAACGTAGTTATAAATAAAGTCAGCGAATGTACAATTTTGTTTACAAAGACCGAATATATGTGAAAGAAAGTAAAGAATAAACTCCAAAGATACATTTTCCCAAGTTTTTCTCAATGAGATAATATTTAATTTTTAAAAGCCACCGTGGAAGTCTCTATTTTGATATTCGAAGAAGATAAAAACTTCTTCATTTTATTATGTTTTCTGAAACTGATGTTCGTGTGAAAACAGGAGGAGTTATATGTTTAGTGTTAACATTTATTCTTAGTTATCTAACAAATGAAGCCGATTCATTGGTGTTGTCTGGAAGTACATGGTTAAGCATATTTGCCTTTTTTGCTATTGTTTCCAGTGTTACTACAAATAAAACATGGAGTAAAAGGAATTCTCAGTATGTATATAATATAAATATATAATAGAAATTTTTAGTTATACTTATGGATATACCAGGGCGCCTGTGATGGCGGTATTTGCAACTTCTCTTTTAGCACAATTATTTTCGGTTTTCCTGATAAAAGAATCGTTTGAACATTTATTGGGTGGTCATGGAGATGTCGTAGAGCATCAGGAACATCATGAAGAGCACGGTGAACATGGATCGAAGTCATTTTATTTCATAACTTCAATTATTGTAACAAGTTTGTCATTACTAGTTAGTACTTATACAGTTATTGGTCAACCATTTCATCATGTATTACAAGTGTCATCAGCTTCTTCACTTCAAGAACATGCTGCTGATATTTCACAAGCAATTTGTTATGTCGTTCCTGGTTTATCTAGACTTTTATTACCACGTATAAATTCAATGATTCTTCTTATTTTTGTTAATATGTTTTGTACTCTATTTACATTATTTTTTGGAACAGATTTTGAATGGTGTGATCCTATAGCAACAATAGCTCTTTCAATAGGTGTTTTTTCAACAACAATGCCTTTATCCACTTATACGGGAAAAATATTATTACAGACTACATCTCCTCATATTCATAATCAAATAGATCGTTGTATCTCTGAAGCTTCAACAGTAGAAGGGGTTTTGGAATTAAAATCAGCTCAATTTTGGCAACTAGATTTTTCACAAATTGCTGGTTCTGTTGATGTCAGAGTGAGAAGAGATGCAAACGATCAAATGGTTTTATCATTAGTCACTGAAAAGTTACATAATATTGTTAATGTTCTAACTGTAGAAATTATTAAGGATTCAAGTACATCATGGGGATCTGTATATCAAAATTTTGATCAAGTTCAATCTGTAAATGCTTATAATACTAACAACTATGGGATTACATATCATAACTAATAACAACAATTGGGTTTTCATCATATTTCTGTTTTACAATTAATTTATTCCTTAAATTATTTTAAAACTGTTTCATTAAAAATTAAAGACATTTAAATAATTATAATGAGATATTTATATAGTCTAAAATGCTTCAATTGTATATTTTCCTATTCAATATCAATCTACATTTAGAAGAACTTTTAAGTAACAAAAATAGATCTTTATGTATTTGTTAACAAATAAAATAATTTTTCAATTTTTTTTNTTTTTTTTAAGTATTTAATTTTATTATTATGTTATCAAAATATTATAAATTGTGTCCTTCTTTATTAATAGTCATTAAAATCAATTATCACATTTTAATACATCGGCAAAGTTTTTGTTAACTTTACTCTTTACACTTGTAACGATTTCCTTTGGAGAAACACATATTCGTATGGTAAATTGGAGTAATGTTTAATAGTAAATTTTTTAAAAAAATTAGGGAACATATTATTTTTATGCTTCAAAATTTAGTGTATTATTATTTTTTTCACCAATTTACTATGTTAATATTTTTTCTATCATATCCATAAACGTTTTTGAAGATTTGACATATAAAATTGTGTATTTTAATCCAATTTTTTATTTTCTTCATTTTTCAGGTTTAAATATGTCTGATTCAATTATTCGTTCCGCTGATCTCCGCAGCAAAAAGAAGGATGAGCTCATGAAAACTCTTGTTGAACAAAAAGCTTCTCTTGCTTCTCTTAGAGTAAGTTCTATTACATTTATTTTAATAATAACATATTTAGGTTGCTCAAGTTACTGGAGGAGCCGCTTCAAAGCTTTCCAAGATCCACGTTGTCCGCAAAAATATTGCCCGTATCTTGACCGTCCTCAGTCAAACTGAAAGACAAGAATTAAGAAAATTCTACAAAGTAAGACTATCTATTTAAAAAATTATTTCTCATGATTCCATTACTTTTAGGGAAAGAAATACCTTCCAACACAACTTCGCGCTAAGAAGACACGTGCTATCCGTAAGGGACTTACAAAACACGAATCTAGCTTGAAATCAGCAAAACAATTAGCTAAACAACGTGCTTATCCAAAACGCCTCTTCGCTCTTAAGGCTTAAGAAGCGAGAATAATTGTTTGAATTCATTGTTTGTTTCTTAAATAAATTGTTATATACATTATTATTTTTATTATTTTTACAAAGTCATGGAGTACTCATGCAAATAATTCTCTTATTAATTACTCTTCAATCTGAATTAATTTAAAAAAAANAAAAAAAAGAGAACTATTTAAATTTCACTAATATGAAAATTTGTAAGGGATAAAAAACATTCCATTTATGCATTCCTGTGTGTACAATTTTTGTTGTTTATTCAAAAAATTATTTATGAAAGTCACACTTTTGTTGTATGCAATATTCTTCTCCCTCATTATCGTTATCTGTGGAAGAACAAGAAAATGTTTTAATGAAAATACTAATTTACATGAGAATGACTATGTTCGTGCCCCTAAATATTGTGAAGGAGAAGTAGGAGATATATTGGAAATAGATTGCTATGCAACAGAAAAAGATATAGATGAAGATGAGGATGAAGAATCAGATTCAAATAATAATGATAATAAAAGAATACGCTGGCTTTTAGTTGAAGGAGAAGCACAATATAATGTATCTTCTGAACCTAGTGATCTCAAAAAACATTCAAAAATTATTTTAAAAAATATAACAAAAGTAACTAAAAATGTTGAAATAGCTTGTTATATAGGAGAGGAGCAAACAGAGAGGAAAGAAGATATGCTTATAATCAAAATTAATCATGATGATAAAAAAATAGAAAGGAGAAAGAAAATAAAAGAAATGGAATTAAGAAAGTAAGTTTATTTTCCATAAATATTATATAATAACATAATATTAAAGGGAAATTGTTAAATATTTACTTATAATAGCTGTCCTTTTCTTTTTGGACACTATTTTCTTTATCATATTTTTAGTAATATTCATAAAATATAAAAGGCTAAGCTCTAAGGAAAGAAGAAAAATTAGAATAAGAAATGCTTTAAAGGATGCAGAGAGAACTTTAAGTGATTTAGATAAAATGGATAAAATGAAAAAAACTCCTGGTGGTCATCAACATAAGACAAACCGAGGCCAAAAAACAGTTTCAAATAGGGATGCTGGTCCTGAACAAAATATGCCTCCGGATCAAAATGTGCAGCAACCACCAAATATGGGACCACCACCTTTTAAGGAACCACAACAAAATAATGGACCACCATTCAATATGCCTCCTCCACCACCTCCAAATATGCCTCCTTTACCAATGCCAGATATTCCTCCACCTCCACCAAATATACCTCCTCCAAATTTCCAAACATATTAAATTTTAATTAATTATAAAAAAAAATGCCGTAAGAATAGTTTATATTTTGTAAAAAAGCTCTGAACCTTATGAATTATCTTAAATTATATATATTAAAGTTTTTGAAAGAAATAGTAACTTGTTGATTGAAAATAAATGTGTATACTTTAATAATTTTCATTTCAGGAAATGAAATTATTTTTCAAAGGTTGTATAAAAATATTTTTTATTTGGAATGAAATAATATTTATACATATAATAATGGATTAATATATTGCCTCGATTTTTGTTCCTTTGATCCATTAGGAATATTAACCGAATTAGTGTATTGCCAATCAGAAAGTTTTAAAATAATTTTTATTTATTTAGTTTGATTAAAATAAATATTATTTTTCCATTACCTAAAATGAGGTAGACATTCAACAAATGCTTTGGAACGATTATTAATATGTTGTTTTGTGCGTATGAAAAAGGACTTAAATTAAAAACTCTACCTTGTTCTGTGCCATTTTTTACATAGAAGAATTAATATTTTTGGCGCAAATCTAATATCTTTTCTTTCGTTAACATCCTCGTAAAAATATATTTTATTATAAAACATTGTCACATACAAGACTAAATAAAGTTAATGAATTTTTTATTAAAATATAGATAAAATGCATCTTTCTTTTGTGATTACAAGTGTAATCAGAAGTACAGTGTTGAAAATTTTTTCTTTCATTAATGTTCTACTATATATTTTAACAAACTAATAAATAAAATTCTTGATTCACTGTATATAGCCCAAACATTATACGTTTCTATTGCTCTTTTAACTTATCTCTACATTATTATCTATCAAAAATAATACTATTATAATTTTATTATTTTCAGACCTATGCTTAAAAGTGTCTTTCACTATGAAATGCTGCATTATTATTTAGTTTAACACCTTTCTTTCGTTTCATTGCCTCTTACAGTGATGAAATTTTCTGCTTGAGGAGTGATAACAATTAAATTTAAAACAATGATGGATATTTATTTTTCTCAAGATCTTGCATCGCTAAACCAAGATGCAAACTTATCGTTACATGCTATATGGATAATTTAAGAAAAATTGGTATTTTTGATGATGAAGAAAATTATACTAAATAATATGGACATGTAAATCGCGTATCTCAAAATAATGAAAAATTGTCTGTTATTATTGATTCTTCTGTACCCATACCTGATATCTGTTAGTTTAAAGTCAATGGAGGCATAACATAAAAATATTATCGTTACAGTGTATCAACCAATTAAGTCACAGAAGAAATTATTGTTGAGAATATTATTAATGTCACAAGAAATGTTAAGATGGTATGATCACATGATGATATATATTTTAATGATGAAAAAATTCAATTATGTTTACAATTGAT
>LM523190.1:89900-145220 GCA_000941615.1 Parastrongyloides trichosuri | reverse complement strand
CAATTAGTCGTTGGTCCAGCCGGAAGTGGTAAATCTACTTATTGTCATGTAATGCAACAACATATCAGGTCAATAGGAAGAAATTGTTTTGTTATCAACTTGGATCCTGCTGCTGAAGAATTTAAATATGAATGTACATTAGGTAGGTAATATTGTGAAATATTATTTTTTTTTTATTATTTTTTTAGATATTCGGGAATTAATAAGTGTTGATGATGTTCAAGAGGATCAAGAACTAGTTTTAGGACCAAATGGCGCTTTAATATTTTGTATGGAATATTTAATGAATAACCTTGATTGGCTTGAAGAAGCTATAGATGCAGCTGAAGATGATTATTATCTTTTTGATTGTCCAGGCCAAATAGAATTATATAGTCACCTTCCAGTTATGCCACGAATTGTGGAACAATTAAAAGTTTGGGATTTCAATATATGTTGTTGTTTTCTGTTAGATACTCACTTTGTTTTAGAAGCAAATAAATTTATATCTGGAGCACTTACTACTCTTGCGACAATGGTTTCTTTTGAACTCCCAACTGTAAATATATTGACAAAACAAGATTTGTTAAGTGAAGAGGATAAAGAATTAGTTGATGATTTTCTTGATAATAATTTACAAAATATTATAGATAATGTATGTTAACAAATAGTTAAATATAAATTTTGAATTTTAGGGAAAGTACACAAAATGGGATGTAAAGCATAAAAAATTAACGGAGGCAATTGCTGGTGTTTTAGAGGATTATTCTCTTGTAAAATTTCAACCATTAAATATTGAGGATGAAGATTCAATTTCAGACTTATTACTTGTTATAAATAATAATATTCAATATGATGAAAATATGGAAATAAAAGATAATTATCCTGAAGACGAGGATAATGATGATTGATCTTCAAACATTATTTATATTTGTTTAAATGATTTTGATTGAAAGAATAAAACTTACATTTCTATTCAATTATAATAAAAAGAATATGATTTTTATAGGAGAATATTAAATTTACTTATGTTTAAAGACAACTTAATTGAATAAAATTATGTTATAAAAATATTAGACGATTGGTTAATATTTTTTTGATATATGTAAATATTCAATGTAATATTTTTTAATTGATGAGTAGGCTGATAAGAGCAACTTATTGATATTAAAGAGATTATATATTATTTGCTTCAACGTATTATGTATAAAATATTTGTTGTTATTATTATTAATTTTATTTCTTTAGAAGCATAAATAAATTCCATTTCTCCAACAATCTTACATCTATTGTTTTCTAGATGTAACAAGTAAGTTTAGTATAATCAGAATTAATATTAGATATACTTAAAATCATAAGAGATTTAGCTGTTGATTTGAGAATAGTTTATTGGCATTATTAAGGGTGGTGTATAGTTATTATCTACTTGCACTTCTAAAAGTTGTTCAATTAGGGAGGTTAGATAAGTGTAAACTTTCCTGTTCCCCGACATCATTTGCATATATATTCATATATATTGGAATATTATCCCGCGTGTCGCTTTCTATTCTTCCCTACAACATAACACTGTGTATTTTTTGACGCGCAATTACTGATTTTATAGTGATTTTTAATATTAGTTAATTTGGTTTTTTATTTGTATAATAATCAAATTTTTTTTTAATAAATAAAAAAAAAATTTTTCATATATGTTATTTGATTTATGGAAAAAATCATGCGACATCTACCAAAAAGAATCACTGAAGTCACTAATCAAGCAGTACAAGAAGTAATTACTCTTATACCAAGATTATATTTTTCTGTCTTTGAAAATAAAATTACAACAGATTCAAAATTAAAATATATCTTTTTATATATCAATGAACACACTCAATATGTACCATTTGCTGATGATTTTGGACCTATTGATATAAGTAGTACTTTGAAATTTTTAGAAATTGTTAAAGCAATGCACACCGTAAGTTATATAACATGAAATATTTTTTATTATTAAAAAAATGTAGAAATTTACAAATAGTCACTTATTCATATGTTGTTTAAATGTTGATAAAGAACGACTGAATGGTGCTGTTCTAGCAGGTGCATACTTGATTTTGTATGAGCGCATGGAATTGGAAGAAGTATATGATCTTTTAACTGGATCAGGAGGCATAAGTTATATTAGTTTTTTAGATGCTTCTACAGATGCTGAAGCATGGAAAATGGATCTCAAATCTGCCTTATCTGGTTTTGTTGCCGGTTTTCAAAATCAATTTTTTTCTTTAAAAAATTTTAACTTTTATGAACACGATCATTACGGGCTAGTTCAATATGGAGATTTAAATTGGATTATTCCCGGTAAATTAATGGCATTTGCTAAACCTACAGAAACTCAAGTAATTGATCATTACCCTCCAAATTCAACAACAAGATTAGCACCTATGTTTGTTAAATTTGGAATAACCGCTATTGTTCAAACAAATGAAAAAGAATATGATCCTTTAGATTTTACTAAATTTGGTATAAAACATTTTTTGTTAACATTTGAGGATATGACAGAACCATCACCAGAATATGTATTACAATTTTTAAAAATTTGTCAAGAAGAAGAAATTATAGCTGTTCACTGTAAGTCCGGATTAGGTAGAACAGGAACATTAATAGCTTGTTATATGATATGGAAATTTAAAATTAAAGCAGAAACTTGTATAGCATGGCTTCGACTTGCCAGACCAGGCTCTGTTTTAACATTACAAGCAGCATGGTTAATTAAAATGTTTCCATTAATAGTATGTTTGACGAAAGATGACATAATGAATAATAATATAAATAAACTTATTATGGGAAGCCCATTACCTACTAGAAAAAGTTCTTCTCCAATAAAATCAACTACAATATCTGCTACCAAAGGGTCTGCCATAAAAACTTTAGACAAACCAAAAACACGGTTAAGAAAGACGAAAGTTGTAGCAGGCGGAGAATAAAAGAGATGCTTTTAAAAAAAATATTTCATATATACATATATTCCCTTAGAAGTAATATATATATGAGGGCGTTGTTATGACTCTGCGGGTCTATTATATAACGTTACTGAATTTTAACTATGCGTTGTAGTTATTTTCGTATTATAGTGATTATTTTATGATAATATATATATGCTACCTAACCAAACATATCTTAATTTATTTCCTATAACTAACATTTTTCTGTATTTTATCATATATATTTTATTGTAAAAAATTAAACATAAATACTAACAAATTTTATTTTTATAATTGTGTTAACTTCTTTCATAATAATTATCACTTTTTGTTAATATTATTTTACAAAGTAATATATGGGTAACTTTGCTAAATACCATAAAATAAAATTTTCTTTTAAATATATAATTTTCGAACTTGTGTTAATTCTTAAGATTAAATAAAGATTACCACACAATGATGGATAAAAATTTGTAATTAAGTAAAAGTGGGAAAAAAAAAATTAAAATATCATGATCTATTTAAACATTTTATAATTATTGGGGAGGGAGGGAAAAAAAAAATTATGAAAATTGAAACATATAATCTTTACTTTTTACCTTTAATTATAAAGCATTTTTATTTTTAAAAAAGCTTTTTTATCTACTCGGAAGTTGATGACAACCATAACATATATTTTCTCCACTTTCATTAACCTCAATTTCAATAGGCCAAGAAACATATTTATTCTTTTTTCATTCCATCATCTTCATTTCCATCAATTCTTTTTCTTTTATTAAAGCTCCCTCCAAGCTTCATTTCCTTTCTTGATAATTCACATCTCCGCAAATAACTATTTATATGTCCCTTTAAAAATTCAAACGAATTGTGGGAGTTTTAAAGTTGTTTGATATGAGAAAAAAAGGAGAAAATATATAGAGATTAATTTTTAGTTTTGGTAATGATATTTCTATATTTTAGAGGTAATATAACACATATTAGTGTTAAATAAAAATCTAAGGATACAGTTGATTTTTAATCTTTTAAAAACTCTCTTTCATTTTAATAAATAATATCTTTTATAAATTTTTAGAAAAATATTTTTTTGTCGTAACATACACTTGTTTCTTTGTACAATTTATAGCTTAGAAAATGTTACAAATTTTTATCATAAAGTTTCAATATACTTAAAAATGTATATATGAAATTTAATTATAAGAATACTTTTTCAATTTTCATCCGTGTTAAAAAAATTTTTTTTAAAACAAAAATTTTCTGTCTCTTTTATCCATCTCTTAATTAACCGAACCTCGTAATATTTTCCCAAGCGAAAGAAAAATTCAATTAGACCTACACTTAGAAACAATCTTTAGTCCATAAACCATTTTCCTGCAAAAATTTCATCGGACCATCTACCCTTTTTTCATTTATCCATACCATACACTTTATTATAACATATTCTTCTAGAAACGAGATTTCTTTTAACATAATGAAGAAGATATATATATTTTATTAAACTTTTTTTATCTTCCGCATAACTTTTCTTAAATTTTATACATTTTATCACATATATATATATATTTATGATGGATAAAACTAATTTTTAAAAACTATATTATTAAGAAAAATCTTTAAATTCATCCAACACTTTTCTTGTTTCAAATTAAAAGACACTCTTTTAAATATACATTTTATTATAACTTTGATATTAAGTAGATATGTATATTCATATAAATATATTTAAATATATGTGCGACATACACGTGCATTGGAAAGATAGATGATAAAAAAAATGGACATTCCGGAGTGCTTACCATGAAGACAAATAGTCGTTTCTGTTAAGTTTCTTATTATACTTATCTTATGCTATCAGAAAAAGAGAGAATTATGAAGTTTTATTGAGAAGAGGGATTATAGGGAATTTTTATACTTATCCTAACTCTTAATAGATTCTGCAATGTGTTACTTATAGGGAAAAAAAGCATTTTCCCCTTTTAAAAATGTTACTGATATCAAAAAAAGTTGGAGAGTGAACATGCATTTATAATATTATAGATAAGAGTATAGTTTTCAATTAATGGTTATTAGGTGAAAGTGAGAAGTAAAATAATAATGAGATAAATGAAATTTTTAATGTACATTAGCCTATTTCTGGGGAGTAAATATCCAATATTATATTGGGATGTAGATAATTATTTGTCAAGACTTTTATAACATATAAATTGAAAATAACTTTTTTTTTTGTTATCTATATAGTTATTAAAATTTAAAATGATAATAAGAAATAAATATATAAATGGTAATTAAAAATGAAGTTCAATGAGAATATGGTATTAAGTATAACAAATTATTATTTTTATAAAAATATCATTTTTAATAATATTCCTTTTCCATTGTGTACTTTTAAATATTTGTATTTAAATAAAAAATTATTTTATTATAGAAAAAAAAAATTTGACATAATTAAATTAGAAGAAATCTATGAAGGAAGAAGATTGTCTATTAGATTCTTCTTTTTTAATAAATGTTGAACGAAAACGTATTGTTGCACCTCGTACAAGTGATGAAGAAGCATTATTTTTAGCACAAAAGTATTATGATCATTGGCCAATATTAGAAGCTAAATTAGCCTATAATATTGAGGATGGGAGAAATAAGAGATTGTTATTATTAGAAAAAATTGCTTCCGATTTATCTTCTAAATTTGGTGTTGCTGTTAGAGATAGAAGATATTGTGAACAAAAACTTCGTGATATGAAAAAAGAAGCCAGAAGAAGTTTACATGTCCATAGTCAACAACGGAAGTTTTCAAACCAATTTGGTTTTAACGAAAAATGTGTATTAAGTGAAGGTCTTCGAAAAGAACCAAATAAAGCTATAAAGTTGATCATAGAAGCACTGCAAAGTAAGGATCTTTTGAAAGAAAACCAAGAAGGAAAAAACATACTTGTAAGTTGTTTTGCGACATCCATCTTTTTTTCAATTAGCACTTCCTATTTTTAATTTTTAGAACTCCTTTAAAAGCGTAGATAAAAGCCTTGGTAATGCAGGTGAAGACATACATTCCGATGAAATGGAATTTTTGGAGGAGGATACTAATTCTAATGTCAATTATAAAGAGAAAGCTATACCAGAAAATATTCAGTTACCTTTATTTTCTCATACTACCTTTCAGCAGTTACCAAACTTGTCTGCATTAGAATCGAATAATATGGAGAACCATACAAATTCTTTTAGAATGTTATCTACTCCTTTTTCAATGTTACCTGTATCTCTATTTTCAACACCTGATAATAATATTAAAAATGACACTTCTGTAAGTTTTTAATTTAAGAAAATTATAATTATTTATTAATTATTAAACATTTTTAGCCTGTTTTATTTGAAAATATAGCTGCTAACTTACTTCAGTTGCAAAATAATGCTACAGTAAGCAATGTTCTTGGATTATCAGAAGAAAATATTCAACAAAACCAAGAACAAAAAAGTCATAAGGATTTTAATAATATCCTAGTTAATCGTTTAGATAAAGTTAAAAAAGAAAGAAAAGTTCGTGGAAGTAATCAAGTATGGAGATGTGTTAAAAAGTTTGAAACAACAGATGATTATGAACAATGGCTTTCTGGTGAAATTGGTCACTGGTATCGTAATAAAAGAATTCAATTAACAAGCGGATATCAACATTTATTTTATTGCCGATATAGTCAAAAAGCAGGTTATCAACAATGTCGAAGTCAGATGAGAGCCAATTATAATAAAGAAACAATGCAAATTTCTGTTGAAATAAATGATAAACCACATCTTCATGAATTACTTAAAGATGAAAATAATATGAAAAAACATAATAATGAATCAAATTGTGAAAAATTATCAATTTATAATTCATCACTCCCTATACCTATTGTAACATCACCTTCATTAGCTTCAACTCCTAATTCAATGCAAGGTCTTTTATCCATAAATTTATCAGATATTGCTGATAATTCATCCAATTCATTAGTTAATGATAATAATAATAATGTAAATATCCATACAACAACTCATTCATCCGTTTCAAATGCATCAGCTTTTACTGGCGATGGTGTTCGTAGTCGCCTTTCAACTCCAAGTTCCAATAACAATGGAAGTGAATTTATAAAAGAAAATCAAGAAAAAAAGAAATTTTTAAAAAGAAAACGTCTCTCAATTTCTCGAAATCCTTTAATGCATAGAATATTTATTACGGAGGAAATTGAAAAAAATAGAGAAATAAAAAAATTTTATCAAGAATTAAATTCTCAATTTGGAACTGTAACAGCAGCTCTCCTTAATTTCTTATCTTTGGGATCTCAATATTTTAAAACACAATTAATTAAAGATTGTCCAATACATGAAACAACCAATTCGACATAAACATACTCTTACTAAAATTTTAATATATTTTTCACTACCTCAATATTTTAATTTTGTAATAAGTGTTGAAAAAAAATTGTTTTCATATCAGTGTATGCATGAGAGAAATATCCCGATATTGGTTAGTAACACCACCTGTACAACGTTTGGTTAAGTCATTTAATTTCTGATAACTATAGATGTGCATATGCATTAATTAACAGTTTTATTGTAAATCTTTTAAACCTTATATCCAAGTAAGGTAATAAAATTAATACTTTATTTTAAGGAGAAAGAGGAAAGTTATATTTTATATTATATATAATTATAAAATAATATTGAAAACTTTTATAAAAATGGTTTTACTTCCTATCAAAAGGTGCAGAATTTTTCTTTTCCTCTTCCAATCGTTTAAGAAATAGTTTTGCTTTTTGCTGCCTTTTCATTTTAGTACTTTCATCTAATTTTAATGGTTTATCGTCATTCCCGTCAATAAAATAATAACAAGAATTTGTTATTAAATTACTACATTCACTTTTTTCTAATATGTTTTGAGATCTAAAAATAAAATATATATTAAAAAAAAAAAATAAGCCCTCAAATCTCATAATCTTATCAATCATACACCCTAGCGTTATCTGTAAGAATAGCTGTCTCTCATCTGGTGCCCCCAATTAAATTTGAGCCCGACACCATCAAGAAAGTTCCTTCAAACATTCGGCTAGAGCGTTCTCATTGAGAAATTGTTTTCATTGGGCAGGTATAGAACATTTGGCAATACCCTCTCTATCTAGCTGTGAACTGTTTTGTTCATAGGAACAACCTAACTTATATACATTAAACTAACCTTGATTCATTACTCTTTTCACAACATTTACCCATATCAAGAAATTTTTCTTTTAATTTTAATTGATAATAAAAATAATGAGGATCTCCTTCAATAAGAAAAGTTAAAGCTGGGTTGGTTTTTAGTAATTTTTTCTCCGCAGCTACCCCATTTACAGATACATAATTAATAGCTGAATTTATAATATTTTGTAAATTTTTTGGTGGATTTATAATTGAAGGTAACGTCATTGGTTCTAATGAATGTCTAACCTTATAAACAGAAAAATACCATTCATAATATTCTTTTGATATATTATCTTCTTCTGTTTTTGAAGAATCTTCATTACAATCATTTTTTGTTTCATCAACCAAATTTTTAAACAATTTCGAATACATGTCATTTCCCTCTTTAATATTATAACGTTGCTTCATTAAATCTTTTGCCTTATCATTTACTTCCTTATGTCTAATGATATTAGCTTCCTTTTCACAAATTGGTCCTATTGGTAATCTTTCCTCATCTTTCCTTGACTTTTTAGCTAATGAAGGATGCAAATAAGAATTATCCTCCTCTTCACTAGAAGAATAATTACATAATTTTTGTTCCACCACTTTCTTTTTCGGAATGTATTCTTTAGGTTCAAAATTATTATTTTTTATTTCCGAAACTATTGCCTTGTAAAATGTATTTAATGGGTGCTCAAAATCTAAAAAATTAAATTTCGAAGCATTATCTTTTTGACGAACTCTTATTAATATTTCCATTTGTGAACCTTTTAATGCTACGAAAGCAGCTGTCTGTTCAATCCTTGATCCTTCTCTCATCGTCTGTGGAAGTGGAATATTTTCGGGAAGATTCAAACGTTCATCAGGAACATATGGCTCGTCAATAAACTCATCATCAGACTCATCTTTTTCATGTCTGAAATAAATATTAGAATAATACGTAAAATATTATATATTATCTCTTAAATAAAAATTATTTACCATGGTGTAAAAAACAGTGATAGATTTTATGCTGAAATAAAATTAATTGTTGATAAACATTTATTATATCAATATTTTTTTGTTAATTCCCACAATTGCCTTACCTAATAATTGAAAGTTCTTCATTGTTAATCATTTTGAATACCGGTATATATAATAACAAGATTTCAAAAGTGAAAGATGAATTATAGCATTGATAAGAGTTGATTGAAAAAATAAAAATCTTAATTAATACTAGTATGAAGTGAAAAACTTTTCTCTTTAATAGAATATATTGGTATTTCGTTTATTTTATATAATTCTTTCCGCTACGATCAAGTTGATAAATTATTAAAAACGATTAATATATTATTCTTAATATGGTAATTAAAAATATAATTAAAATCGCCGTAGCATCAGCAGAAGCAGTGGGGAGAGCATTTGGAAGAGCTGTCAAAGAAGAAATTAAAGGTAATTATAATTTCATAAAATTTTAAAATAGCATATTTTTTAGCCACACAACAAGCATCTGAAAGATATAGACAGCAAACATCAACAGCCAGTACTGATAAATCAAAAACGACATCTAAACTAGGAATCTCGTTACAAGAATCATGTCAAATATTAAATGTAAAGGAACCGTTTAATATTAAACAAATTGAAGAAAATTATAAAAGGATGTTTGAAGCTAATGATAAATCTAAAGGAGGATCACTTTATTTACAATCAAAAATATTTCGAGCCAAAGAACGTATAGATGAAGAGTTAGCAATGAGGGAAGAAAATGAATCTACTGAAGTCAAATCTGAAAATAAAGATGAAAGTAAAAGTAATTAATTTATTCCTAAAGTTTAGGATTAGTTATTATTAAGTTTAGATTGCTTATATACAAAAAATAAATAATAAAAATAAAGGAAAAATACTTATCGGATATTATTAAATAAATCAAGTTTTGATTTGGAATAAATTTTTTTGTAAAAAGATGTTGGAAGGTCCCAAATTCGAAGAGTGTTATCACACGATATTGAAGCCATATAATCTTCCATTGGTGATAAAGCCTAAAAATAAGTATAAAATCAATCTATAACTTACTAAATTTAATGGTCTTCCTTTAAATCCCCCAAAGGATTCAATATTTGTTAAATTTGAAGAATCCCAAAAGTTTAAACTATTTTTTGGTTCTCCATTTGATGTCACAATACAATCGGCATTTTTTAACCATAACAATGAATTAACTTGGGAATTTGTTTTTTCTACTTTAATGGTTTCTCCAGACAGAATATCATTAATACATATTTTTCCACATTTAGCACCACCGCCCGTAGCAAATAGATTAACATTTGATGGAGACCATGAAATTCCTTTAACTGTTGATGAATGTTCTTTATACATACATATTGGAGCATTTTTGCGTTGTGACCAAACATTTACGACTCCAGAACAACATCCGGATATTAAGTATTCATAATTATGATTCCAATCTAAACCACATACAAAACTTTCATGACCTTTCCAGACACTAACAATTTTATCCATAGCTCGTAAATCCTTATTTACAATTTCACCAGTATGTTTTCCAACTGATAAAAATGTTCCAATACATCTAAAATTTGAAAAGATTCCTACATGAAGATTTTTTGAATATAGACATGCCCCCGTTTCAACTTGAAATATCTGTATAATTCCATTGTATGTTGAAACAATTAAAAAATCCCCATTATCATTGAATTTTATATTATTAATATCAAATATACAACTTTTAAATTTAAAGATATTTTTGAGATTTATTTTATAGAAGTAAATATCTTTCTTATTTGCAATAGCTAAAATTCCAGTAATTGACCAATCTATCAATTGACTAAAGAAATCATTTCTTATATCATGTAATTTAGAGACAAATCTTTCCTTCTTTAAAATATTAAGTTTTCTAACTTTGCTATTCATTAATAAATTTATAGTGCTATCCGAGAAAGGACAAATATAGTATGGTTTTATGGAATCATCAATTTTATTTGTACATGAATAATTGAATAGTTTTTTCTTTGAATTACATCTCATTGTTTTATTAATTTTGGTAATCTCACTATCAAATATTTCGTTTCCCAAAATTAATTTGAAAATAAAGTCATTATCTGTAACAACTTCTTTTCCAGTAATATTATTATTATTCGGAGATTTAAAAATACTTTGAGTAAAAATTTCTTTCCATACTAAACTCCAATTTCTCTCCATTTCACGTAAGGGAATGTATCTATCTCCAACTATTGTATTATGAAAGACACTTGAATCATTAAACTATTATTGTGTGAAATGATAATATATACAAAACTTACATTTTTATTCATTATAATATATTATACATAGAGATAAAAAACAATTTGCAAACAATAAAGCTCTCTCTTGTTACTATAACTATTTTACATTTCATCATTACATTAAAGGGGACAAAGTTCATAATATTCTTATTTTATTTTCCTAACAAAAAAAANGTTTATTCCAACTTATTCAAAGAAAAAATTTTAACGAGATTGACCTTCGCATTTTGTATGTATAATGTTCATAGAGTACAAATCGAACAATCTAATATAGATGTCTCCTTTCTATATCTAAATATTAAAATATGGGAAATATATTATATTTTATTTTTACAATATGGAAATCTAAACTTTCATTATTACTCCTGATATCACTAGCTTTATTTTACAAATTAACTATATATTTTAGTAGAGACCATTCAATAAAGTACTATGTATCGTTAGATAATGTTAAAACAGATTTATATCTTGGAAACTTTTATGAAACATTCCAAAATTCTCTTGAACCAATTGAATATTTGAGAAATATTAGAATGGGTAAAATGGTTTCTAAAAATGAACAAAATATTATTACATCCTATAAATATAGTTACTTTTGTTCAAGTAAATATATATTAAATAATAAAAGCAAAAAAAATCAGTGGAATTTTAATCCACCATTTTATATTATTTCTTCCTATTATGATGACAGAGAATCAGAATACTTTTCTAATAACTCTGTCATTCAAATTATTGCTTCAGCATACAATTCAACATATATTCATGAAAATAAGTACTTTTGTCACATATTTTCTTCAAGATCAAAGAGATATTTATATTCATCACCTGTAATGGTAAGAACATTATGGAATAGAGCATGGGACCCAAGAGTTTCCTTTTATACTTCATTTTTATTAACATGTCCAGTGATAACAAATAGTGATATTATGTACAATTTAGCAGGACTTTATTGCCCCCCAAAAAATATTTCATTGAATGTTATTCAGAATCCAAAATTGAAAGAAGATTCTGATATAAAAATTACAGCTTGTGTTAAAGGTCTTGATTTTGAACAAGATATATCTTTAAAGTTGTTGGAATGGATAGAATGGCAAAAACAATTTGGAATAAATCATGTAACTATGTATATTTATGATGTTAATGAAAGAGCACAAAGAGTATTAGATTATTTTGTTGGGACTGGATTTTTAACTTTAATTCCAATAACTTTACCTGGTCATCAGCCAAATGAACCTAATACCAGAAGATCATTTATAAAAGGAAATAAACAACAGAAGAGAAGAAATGAATTGATTTCATATAATGATTGTTTTTATAGGCATTCAAAAGATTCTGATTATGTACTTATAATTGATATTGATGAAATAATAGTTCCACTTGAGCATAATACTTATCAAGAAATGCTTTTATCAATAAAAGATTATAAATATACAAGCTTTATGGTTCAGAATGTATTCAAATTTACAAGTAATGTGACTACTGATAATATTTTACCATTTTCAAGCCATTTTTATCGAAGCACAATTTCTCAGGGAAAAGAGGCATATGCTAAATCATTTATTAGAACAAAATATGCATCATCAGTTTTTACACATTTTGCACTACATAAACAAACAAATGATTCAAAAAAATTTTATGTCCCATTACAAACAGCTATAAAATTACATTTCAAAGAAAATTGTCCTGAAGAATCTATGTTTGAATGTGATAGGTTAATTGAATCATCCACAAAAGATGATCTCCTATCTTCAATAGCACCAAATTTAAGAAATAAAATTAAAAAGATTGCCATATCATTGAATTTAATAAATTAATTTTATTTAAATTAAAAATCAACAAAAATATCAATATTCGTTGGTGTATCAGATTTTTTTAAAAATTTAGTTGATTCCGCAATCAAATCATCCCCTCTCTTCTCTGTATTATGTTTAACAATTAACGACCAATCATAATTTGTACATGGATAATTTCGGCGGCGATACTCATCCCTAAATAATGTCCGTAAATAATAATAATCAGGTGTATCCTCAAATTGTATATTCCTAGCATATTCCATATACTTTATAAAAATAGAATTATGATTACATAAATCTTTTAGTGTATAGTTACACTTTGCATTAAATATTTTTTCATACTTTTGATTTTTGGTTGATGCTGCAATCCCTTGCCATGGTAAAGATCCTCTCATAAAATAAATTAATACATATCCTAAAGCTTCTATATCATCTCTACGACTTTGTTCAATCCCTCTATGAGTATTTAATGAAGCATATCGAGCTGTTCCTGTTAAATGTTTATTTTCTTTATAGCTTATATGTGTAAATGTTTCTGAACATCGATATTTTTTTGCTAAACCAAAATCAATTATATGTAATAAATTTTTCTTTTCATTAAGACCAATCAAAAAGTTGTCTGGTTTCAAATCTCTATGAATATAATTTCTTTCATGAAGGTATTGTAATCGATCTAACATCTGATCTGCTAACAATATGATTGTTTTTAATGAAAATTGTCTACTACAAAAATTAAAGAGATCTTCTAATGATGGTCCAAGTAATTCCATCACCATAACATTGTAATCACATTCTACACCCATCCAATATACCTTAGGAAATCCAACACCATCTTCTAACTTTTGATATAATTTCGCTTCTATATGTAATTGAGGATGTTTACTTGATCGTAACTCTAACTTTATTGCAACTTTTTCTAAGGTTGATATGTGTGTACCCTGATATATCTCTCCAAATGTTCCGGAACCAATTTTTGATTCTAAACGATATTTTTTGTTTATCAATAATTCATTTTTTCCATCCATCTAATAAATAAAATATATAATAAATTTAAAATTGTATAAAGATATTACAAATCTGACTTTACAGATATATATTAAAAAAAAAATAAATTATAAATAAATAAAAATTTATTCTCCAAATTTCTTTACTTTTGTAGGAATAACATCGTCATCATCATCTTCATGAGATCTAGCTAAAATTGTTTTTGGTTGTGTTTTTCCATATGCAATCCCTGTAAATACAGGATTTTTTTCTGCTGCTTCAGCATGTTTCAAGATAGATCCTCTAATATCATCATTCTCTCTTAACATTTTATTTCTATCCATACCCATATTTCTTGCAAGATATGAATGAAGAGTACCTCCAGTTTTATTTGAAATTGATTGAGGATCATACTCAGCTGTAATAAATGTTGGCTTTTTTATATTTGAACCCATTTTAAGTGCTTTCTTTATTCTCCATTCTGTTAAATCTTTCTCTTCATCATCCTCACCTCGAGGTTGGAAGTAATCTAATGTTAATGGCGCCAATATAATTTCACTTTGTACAACAGCATTCTTGTTTATTTTTTTACCTTTACGAGATACACAATCCAATATTCCTTTAATACTGTTATCCAAGTCATAAAAAACTGTCAATGAACCATCTGTAAATCCAACAATTATTTGATTTATCTTTGGATGCCAATCAATTCTTGTAGGATTTTTATTCAATTTCTTTGTACATATCAATTTTAGAGATTTATCAAATATCTTAATGAATCCCCCTTCATTTTTATTTGATTCTGAACATATTGTATAAATATAATTTCCATGAGGACTAAAACCACAATCCATTAATGATTGATCACATGGTAAATCTGAAACGACTATTTCAGGTGTTGTAAGTTTTGTAGCATTCCATAATTTTAATGTTCCATCCTTAGATCTAGACAATAATTTTGTGCTATCTGGTGAAAAAACTACAGATGTTACACAATCAGAATGAGCATTTTTATTTGAATAGTTTGGCGTAACAAATACTTTTCCATTTTTCCAAATAAAAATACTACCATCTTCACATCCTGCTACAATAAATTTTCCATTTAAGGAGTATGCACAAACATTAGGAATAACTTTAGAACCAGATAATGATTTCATCTTAATAACATGTCTCTGTTTATTGATACATTTTGAAATTTCTTTATAATCATCAATACTCCATATCCTTAAACTACCATCAGAGGAGCAAGATAAAAATTCATCTTTTTTAATAGGATTCCATGTACAATAATTAACAGATGTAGTATGTCCTTTTGTTTGTTTAATATCAAATAAATATTGATCACCCCGAGCTGTTTCTCCAAATACAGATCCATTTCTATCCAAAATATATATAATTGGACTAGTATTAGCAATTAAGGTATACTCTCCATTATTAGATATTGAGATGCAATTAATAATATGCCTTTCACATGGATTTATGGTACGTTCTGCTAACAAATGACTATCCATCTTTTGAAAATCAAACATTTTTACAGTATAATTAAGGTCACCACTATAAAATTTTAATCCTTGATTATCAAGAGCTATTGTTGTTATAGCTGAGGTTCCATGGTGGATGTCTGTACTTAATAATAATGGAATATCTGGATGTTCACTAGAATTTCTTTCAATTTTTGATTGTTTATCAATTGATATTTCTTCTTCTACATTATCTAAAATTATTATTTTAAAAACATAAAAACAAAACTTACATTCATCCCTCAACTCTGATTCATCATCTTGCAAATAAACAATTGAAGAGTCTGAATTCATAATAATTAATTATGAGGTTAAAAATTTTCAAATAAATATAGTAGATGCTATTGTTGGAAAGATGTTTCTCTACACACACAATCATTATTATTAAAGAAGATAGTAATAAAAAGTGTGTATTCTTAGGAATTAAATACATTAAAACGACTTTATTAAAGTATCATTATAAAAAACACCATTTAATATTATTTATTATCATAATTTTTCTATTCATCATTTTATAAATTAACCCGTCTTGTAATAGCTTGATTTGTTGTTGTACTTACAGCTTCATTAGAGATGTTTTCTTGATTTTTTTTAAGTAGTAATTTTGACATTAAATAACTAATACTGAGGGAAACTGAGAATATTATAATGGAACTAAATGCGAGGAATAAATCATAAATTTTCCCATATTCAAGATATAATTCAATTGTTGGTACTTTCCATGAACTTTCAACCCATGTTGAATATTGCGATGAGGTGAAATCATAACCTAAAGTAAATAATTAAAAATATTGTTAAATGGTAATAAATATACCTTCAACATCGAATGCTGGTGATATTGCTCTTGTAGTAAAAACAGATGTTTTAAAACAATGATAATTACCAATTTCATGACTGAATTGCCATGAATAACTGTAAGGATCATTTTTTTCAATATCCTTTTCACTACAATTATTTTTTGTAACAGCGTATGGAGTATGAACTGAGACTTCTCTTCTTAAAATATTTTCAATAACAATTCTAATATTTGATACATCATCTACTCCAATGGAAGGATTAATATGTGTGAAAAGTGTTGAATAATCATACATATCTGTACGTAAAACTTCATCAAAATATGGGCATAATTTGTTTTGTGAATAATAAAAACAATCAACTAATGTTGATACATATGTTTCATTTATTTTTATAGTTGTTTGTAAACTTGATGCTTCACTAAATTTTAATACAACTCCAAGAAGAGCTTTAGAAACAGCTTTTAGTGTTTGAATAGTTTTATCTCTTAATATAAGATTTGAACGAATTGTTGTGTCTGAGATTGTATTTACCTTTGTGTTATAATATGAAACTTCAGCAGGTAAAATAACAAAACCAGGTGTAGTAGAATCTTCTTTTAAAAATGAATAATAACTTGAAGGTGGTATCTTTGGTGAGGGTCCAGTATTTTTAACTTCAAATCCTTCTTCTCTCATAATTTTTTTGTAAATATCAGCATAAGTATTGATCTTACTTGAATGCTTTTCTAATACATTTTTGTCATAAAAAATTTTTTGCATATGATTTGTATAAAAATTCTCATCATAAGGTAAGATCATATTAGTTTCAACATACATACTTATATCTTTTAATTCCATTTTTCTAATATTTTTATTTGGTAAAAGATCTTTTTGTTTAATGTCATAAATAAATCTACTTGATCCAATATATCCAAGAGATTCACCATGAAAGAATGCAAACAATATTTGCTTTTTACGTTCTTTCAAATGTTTTTCAAGAATTTCAAGTTTTTGTCCAAGTGCTTCAGCTACAACAATATTTGTTATTACGGAAGTCAATACAGAAGTATCTCCAAATGTAGTATTATAAAAGGAAGAGAAAGAATCCATTCTTGTGGATAGAATAAATGTTTCAACATCTTTAACATTGTCATCATAAAATGGGATTGATGCAAAAACATTTACATTCTCAAAATTGGAACAGGTATCTTGGGCTTGATATCCCCAAAATTTTGTAAAATATGATTTAGATAACAAATTACAAATTTTTGAACTTTTAATATTTTCTATGGCCATTTTTAAATTTAAAAGTGCCAAAGGTGATCCATTTTCTCTAACATTTTTGTATGGGAAGTTAAATTTTTGATATGCTTTAGCCAAAATATCAATTTCTGTTTGATTTGAAATTAAAAAGACAGGTTTATTCCAATCCAAAAATCTAAAACCATCTCTAAGTAAAGCAGAATTACTATTCCAATTACAACCATCCTTTATATCATTTTCATAGTATGAATATTCTCTGTTGGGACATTCAGAATCTTCAGAAAATGGAAAAGAACTTATGTCTTTGGTATAAAAAATTACACCATTAATAACGGAACTTGATATAAGTTTGTTTATAAAACTCTTTGTTACATACTTTAAATCAATTACCGGAATAAATTTGTTGTCCATGACATTCCTTACTGAGACGATATCCTCAATATCAAAAATTTCCTTTTCTTCATTGATAAAGATTAATATTCCATTGTTACCATCCTCTTCAGATCTACAACCAACACGATTTGTCCCATTTAATATTGTAAAACATGGAGAAATTGTATCTGTTAATAAAAAATTAGATCTTCCATCAGTTTTTAATAAGTGAGTAGACAGTATGATAACTAAAAAGATCCATATAATTAATTAATATCTTTTAAACTTACAAGATAATATAATTTTTAATAAAAACATGTTTATATTTGAATAAAAATTCAAGGAAGAATAAAAATTTTTTTGTTATTCCTAATTTATATGTATAGAGAAACACAAATGCTTGACAACATTACTTGGTACAATGTGTATTAGGAGTTATGGGAATATTTGGATATATAATATAGTGCTAATATTGAAATATTAGATGAATATTTTAATTAAAATTATTTACCTTATATTGCTACATATTTATATACAATTATTCATATTTATAGAAATAGAACTTTAAATCAATGATCAGTAATACAAAAATTTCTTATCAAAAAATGCTTATCAAAATGGATAACATTTTTATAGAGAATAGAAAGGGTATAATATTAGATATATTTTTCATGTACTATGAGAATATTTATATTTTTTCTTTTTTCAATATTTCTAGTTGATGAGTGTTTGACGAAGAATTTTAATAGGAAAAGGATATTAATTAATGGTAGACCATGGTATGGTTTTAAGCCATTATTTAATTTAGAAAATTATAGAGGTAAAAGATTAGCTACTGAAAATTTATTTGATCAAGTTGTAAATCATTTTAATAATTCTGATACTTCAACATTTAAACAAAGATATTGGTTGAATAATAAATGGTATAAAAATGGTGGGCCAATATTTTTGATAATTGGCGGTGAATCAACAGAATCTCCAACATGGATTGAAAATGATAATTTATATTGGCCAATGTTAGCAAAGAAATTTGGAGCAATGATGCTTTTAATTGAACATAGATATTATGGAGCCAGTCATCCAGTAAAAAATATGAAAATAGAAAATATGTATTTATTATCTTCACGTCAATCAATTGAGGATATTGCATATTTCATAAAATGTATGAATAAGGAAATGAATTTAACTAGTAAATGGATTGTATTTGGTTCAAGTTATTCTGGAGCTCTTGCTTCATGGGCAAGACAATTACATCCTGATATAATTTATGGTGCAGTTGGTTCATCAAGTTTAGTACAAGCAACTGTCGATTTGTACAAATATCTTGGATCTATCGAAACTAGTCTTTCTAGTTACAATGAAAGATGTAGTAATGATTTAAAAGAAGGTTTGATGAAAGTTAGAAATTTGCTACTATCACCAGCTGGTCAAAAGCAGATTGAAACAGCTTTTAATCTTTGCGATGAATGGGCTTCCTTATCAAATGAGGATATTGTTGTCTTTTGGCAATCTATTATTAGTAATTATATGACTGTTGTTCAAAACAATTTGAATAACTTGGGTGATTTTAGAGATACGTTAACAATTAAAAATTTATGTTCCTATCATTTAGATAATTCTACTACACCATTAAAAAATTTAGAAAATGTATTTGCATGGTTTGAGGAACAAAATGGGGACTTTTGTACTGGAACGAGTTATAAAATGTATATAGATTTTCTTCGACAAACCGAATTTGGAGAAGATTCTTCCGATGATCGTGCATGGTTATACCAAACGTGTACTGAATTTGGATTTTTTCAAAGCACTGATCATACTTCAAGTAATTTATGGGGAAATGTGATCAATGTAGATTGGTATATAAAACAATGTACTGATATATTCGGTCCAATTGTAACAAATCAAACAGTATTTCTTGGTATTACTGGAACAAATTCATTTTATGGTGGATCCAAAGATTTTAAGGGAACAAGAGTGATTCTTCCTAATGGATCCAATGATCCTTGGCAAGTTGTTAATATCTTAAAACAAACCAATTCACAAAATTATCCATTTTTTATAAATGGGACGTCTCATTCTGCAGATATATATCCACCTTCTCCAGATGACTTGATTTCTTTAACAAATGCAAGAAAGGAAATTATGAACAAATTGAATGAATGGTTAGCATAAAGGAAAGTCCATTATATTTAAAATAAAAATATATTAATAAATCAGAAATTATAAAAATTTACTTTATGATATCATAAGTATCTTAAATGAACTTATCATCAAAGGATTGAAAGATAACTCTTATCAAAAGTACCATATTATTAGATAGTATTTAAAACCTTGAAATGTTGTACAATAAATATTATACATTAATTCTTAACAATGATTAAAAATTTATTACTAATTATTGTTCCATTGTTATTTATTCTCTGTATTTTGGGTGAAACAACACCAGTTTCCAAGAAGTTTAATCGTAAACAAATTCATGTTCATGGGAGACCATGGCATGGAATGAAACCACTCTTAAATTTAGCTGAAGAAGACTATGAAAATAAGGGAGTTGCTACTGCTGGATTTTTTGTTAATAAAGTTGATCATTTTGATTCATCCAATAAAGCAACATTTAAACAACGTTATTGGTATAACAAACAATGGTACAAACAAGGAGGTCCAATTTTTTTAATGCTTGGAGGAGAATCAGCTGAAAATCCAGCATGGGTTGAAAGAGGAGACTTTGAATGGACAACACTTGCTAAGGAACATGGAGCTATGGTTTTCCTTATCGAGCATAGATATTACGGAAACAGTAGACCAACTAGTGATATGGAAACCAAAAATATGAAATTTTTATCATCGAGACAAGCAATTGAAGATGCTGCAGCTTTTATCAAAGGAATGAATGAAAGATTTGATTACGGAAATACTACAAAATGGGTTGTTTTTGGTGGAAGTTATTCTGGTGCTCTTGCTGGATGGGCAAGGCAAGTTCACCCAGAACTTATTTATGCAGCTGTCGGATCATCAGGTCCAGTTCAAGCTGTTGTTGATTTTTATAAATATCTTGATGTTGTTGATCATAGTTTAGGTTTTTATAGTACTCAATGTGCCAGTGATGTAAAGGAAGGATTAGAACAAGTAAGAGAATTAATAAAAACTTCATCAGGACAAGAAGAAGTTAAAACATTATTCAATCTTTGTTCATCATGGTCTGATTTATCTGTTGATGATATAAAATATTTCTGGTTATCAGTAATAGGAAATTATATGGGTGTCGTACAGTATAATTATGATAATGTTGGGGATTATAGAGGTGATATGACAATTGATCATATTTGTTCTTATCATCTTGATAAAACAACAACTCCATTACAACATATTGGAAATGTTTTTCAATGGTTCGCCCAACAATACGGTGGATTTTGTACTGATGTAAATTATGATGAATATATACAATTCCTGAGACAAACCAGTTTTGGAAGTGGTGCCGCAGACGATAGATCATGGACATACCAAACGTGTACTGAATTCGGATATTATCAAAGTACTGATAATGATGCAGCCAGTTACTGGGGTGATGTTATGGGAGTAGATTGGTATGTAAAACAATGTGTTGATATTTTTGGATCACCAATTACGAATCAAACTGTATACTCATCTATTACAGCCACAAATAATTATTATGGTGGAGCTACAGGATTTAAAGGAACTAGAGTAATTTTACCAAATGGAAATATTGATCCATGGCATGCATTAGGAGTTTTGTCACAAACAAACTCCCAAAATTATCCTATAATAATTAACGGAACAGCTCATTGTGCTGATATGTATCCATCATCATCAAGTGATTATGCAAGTTTAACAGATGCCAGACAAAAAATAAGAAAACAAATGGCTACAATTTTAAGTTAAATATTTTTTTTTTTTAAAAAATGCATTATTAAAAACAAATATACTACTAGTCAAATATAATTATATAAAAAATTAAAATTGTCTCCAATCATAAACAGATAATCTATTATTTACTTCATTCTCATTTATAATCATTTCAACAATATCTTGGTGTAGCCATGCCTTTTGAAACTTCGCATATAAATGTTCACTAAAGAATAATCTATTTCCTCGCTTATTACCTCCATCCTGTTCCCCATACTTATCAACATAAGGTCCATTGTAATGTGCTCCACGATTTTTTGTTGTAATTGCCTGTATTAAGCATTCACGCATTCTGAAAAATAAACCATTTTGACCTGTACATGATTGCATATGAAGATTTCCTGCTCCAATCTCTTCATTCTTACTTATTTTTGTTTGACAGCATATAGATTGACTACATACAATCTTTCCACAAATTAAACATAATGATGGAACACTAGATATACAATCAATTCTTCCTGATGATGGACAACGGAATTTGGATGCTTGCTCCATAACCTCTGTAAAATCCATTGGTAATTGTATTAATTTATTAATAGAAATAGGTTGCTTTACAAATATATTATTTCCTCCACCCAAATTTTTCGGTAATTGTTTCCCCCACATCTCAAATAAAGGAAGAATACCTTCAACAGAGAATAAATCTTCAATTGTGTGAGGTAATCCCATATATCTCATTAATGGTGATAATTGATCAAAACCTGGATCTTTCAATACTTCTGGTGGTGGAACTAATGTTAATGTCTTGTAGAATATAGCCAATGGTCTTAGGTATCCTAAAATTCCTCTAATTATTTTTTCTTTTACCAATGAATAATTTTTTTTTATTGTTTCTACAAATTGTAAATCTTCTTTACCAATTGCTTCTACAATTTCCATGATTTTAAAATACTCAGAATCTTCTTGTGCCATTTCAAAATCGGTATTATCCTGTTGATTATTATCAAATGTTGCTAAAATCTGAAAAATATGTGCATATAAAACTAATTGAATAACATTTAATTCATCTTGACTTCCATCAATAACCAAATTACATGTATCCTCTTTATATTTATCATGAAGAAATATTTCATTATTTATTGATGTATGTCCTATTACCATTAAAAGATCAATAGCAAGGGTAAGGCAATCAATGTTTAAAAGACTTTCTTGTTTCTTAATTCTATTGGTAACTTTTGAAGCTAAAGTCTCTTGCCCCATATCTTTGAAAAATGGTGAAATATTTCCAAATATTTTATTTGAATGTTCAGGTGATTTTAATTCACGATTTCTTTGATTTCTATCATCATCAGAAGATACAGATCCTGCTCGTTGCATAATTGATGCATGGAATTTTGTTAAAACTGGGAATGATGAACCTTTATCTTCTTTACTTTTATTTTCAATATTCAATGGATATAAAAGAGGTTGTAATAAAATTGTAGCTAAGCTTCTACTATTGACACTTGAAATAAAATTAGCACTAGATGTAGCCATTCTTGTTAATGATTTTAATGATTCACGTTGCCTAAAATTTAATGCTCCAAACAATGGTTTATTTTCTTCCTCCAGAACTGCTGCAGTTTGGCGAAGTATAAATGCACAAGTATGCCATATATTACAAACTTTTAAATACTTTTGAATATTATCCTTTTGTGTTGCTGCATCTTTTTTAAATTCAGCCATTTCATTAATGAAAGTATATATCATTTCTGTGTCTTTCATTATTTCAGGTATAGATTCTTTTTTTGATTTATCAAAATACGTCTTCTTCATATTTTTAATATTTGATAAAAGATTTTTTGGAGACACAGAATCAAAGAAAGATGAATCCATTGATCCTTGATTTGTTGGACTTCTTAATCCTTCCGCATGTGTCTCTGTTCTATCAACTATTCCATCTGCATTTAATGACAATGATGCTTCTGATGCACATTTATTTCCTGTTCCACTAATTAAATTATTTTCAACAAATGGTTCTTCTCCTTGTTTTGCTAAATCTAACAAACTTCTTTCAGAATGAGACCTTTTTCTAGAATGACCTTTATGTGCCGGTTTAGAAACACTATTTGGTAATTGTCTCATAGGTCCTTCGACAGCTGATCTATATTTTAAAAGCCATGTATCAAATGTTTCATTTTTACTTGAACTACTCATTGAAACTTTTGTTACACCACTAAAATCTTGGTGTGGTAAATATGGAATAGCACAATTACTTATACGTTTACATAATGGACATAAAAATTCTCCTCCCTCAATATCAATGGTCCTTGAGGTATGAGCATTTGTCATTCTTGGATTATTTCTTGATTTATATGCATCTTGAAAACTTTTAAAACATTGATAATGTATAGTATGACCACATGTCATTATTGCTAAAGATTCAGGTAAAGCGGCATCAACAAAAACATCTAAAGTTGTATTTCTTGATCCAGAATAATTTTTTTGAGTAAAAAGAAAACTTTTATACGCAAAAGCACAACAAACAAAACCCGATTTTCCAAATTTCAACTCATCAGTATCTTGACATAAAATACAAAGTGCTTCCTTCTTCTCTAATGGTGCAATCTCAGATTTATTGTAACCTAAACAAACTGGAAAACTTTTGTTATTCATAATTTCACCATTTTCATCATCATCTTCCATTGCAGATATTAATTTTTTTCTTTGTTGTGAACAACCACTTTCATCTTCCCTTGTATTTTCGTTTGATGCTGTCTTTAAAAACTCAGAAGCTTTATTTTGCATCTTTTTCATTGCCTGTTCCCTTAATCTTTTTGTTTTTTCTGCTTTTTTTTTAAGTTTATCAATTTCATTAATATCTTCCTTAGCTTCAGCAACAGGTTCTTTAACAATTTCAATTCCTTTACTCCATGCACATACTTCTTCGTACTTTTGAATTGTATAAGCTAATATATCACAACAATGTGGTGTAGAAGCTGCTGATAAACATAATTTTAAATGCTTTAAAATTGAGAATTCTTCAGATGTTGATACATAATCATATTTATGAGAGCTTCCATTTTTCATTTGTTCATCTAATGCTAAACAAATAGTATAACAAACTCTATTAACAAGACCTTCAGAACAAAAACGACTTCTGTTGACAAATCTTTCCAAAATTGCTTTTTGTAAAGAAATAAATGTTGTACATTTTAATAATTTAGGAACATTTTTATAGAAATCATCAAAATCGGGTAATGGATGTGGAGGACAACTACGTAATTCTAAGCCCATATTTTTTCTACTTTCTTTTTGAGTTTGTTCCGCTTTTGAAGCTTCTGCTTTATTATAATGATAAAAGTAAGGAGAAAAGTATGGTCTTATTTCATCTTTAAGTTTAAAAAAACCAGGTGCTGTCTTTTCTGGATGTGAATAAACAGCAACTTTTTTTAAACAATCATGTAACAATTCCTCTGTAAAATCACTCCAATTGGTAATTTTTTCAATCTTTGAAAATGGCAATGAATTTATTGATAACATATGAATAATTTCTCTTTCCAAAATATCTTTTAATTCAACTTTACCAATTCCTTTTACATATCTTTCACAAATTATATAAATTATTAAATTAAACATTTCCTCAGCTAATGATGTTAAATGCTTAGAAGAATCTTCCAATAATGAAGATTGATGTGATTGAGGTTGCCCTGTTTGAGATAAGACGTTATCAAATCTATATTCATTAGTTAACAAAGTTGTTCTTAACAGTCTATTTCTTTGTAAAGTATCAATATCATCATCATTGTCATTAGATAAAGAATCCTGACCAGCTTTAAAAATTTCATAGTCAAAATTTAATTCAGCCCAATTGTGTAAACCATATTTATGAATCATCCTAATTAAAAATTGATCTGGATCTGTTAAAGCAGCACATACTTGAAGTAATATAATATCACGATCAAACATTTCTCCTCTACAATTTGCGGAGTTATAATTATGACATTGATTAACAACCCCAAATCCATTCTTTCTCCACATTCCTATTGTTACTTGGTTAAAAAAGACTATACAACGCAAAGCAGGTTCAGCCATATTTGCTAAATCGAGATGCATTCTATAAGGAGCTGGCTCCCATTCTAATCTTGTTCCTGATGCATTTGTAGAAATACCTTTCATAAAAGTATTGTTAGCTGTAAACAATGCTGCAAATATTCTCCAAATTGGTTGATGAATTGAAAGAGGTTTAGAACTAACATCAAAATCAACACATGAAACAGTTACACCATTTATTGTTAATTCCTTTTTTGCTGCCACCATATCTAAATGCTTTCCAATTAAATCCTTTATTCTATCATACACTCTTTTGAAAACTTCTTTGTATACTTCAAAATCTGAAATAGTCCAATCTATAACCAATGGAATTACATTTTGAAGGAATAATTGAAGATAGAAAGCTGTTTCCCATTCCATTTCCCAAACTTGATGTTCACCATAATGTTTTTGTGCTTGATTCATATCTTGAATATAACCAAGAAATTTTAACAATTCATCGACACCTTGTAAGAATCCAGTTCTTAATTCAGGTGTCCATTCTTCAGGTGTTGGAACAGATTGTAAAAGGTATTGTACATCAACAAGTATTGTTGATATCCTTTTTATATAGAAAGGATGTTTACCATATGAACCTTCTTGAAAATCATAAATTTCTAAAGAGTTATTGTATTTTGATTTCTTTAAATAAACATTCATTAATTTCATTATTGTTTGCATACAAACACCAAAAGCATTATCTCCAGCAATAATTGCTTTAGCAACTGTTGGAACTGTAAAATATTGTACTGTTAATGATAATACAGACATAGATTGATGATGATCATCCATACAATAATCTTTTAACAATTTTTTGTAATGAGAAACAAAAATTTTAGAAAATTGAATTTTATAATCAAGCCGCCTAACAAGTGCTGTCATGATAAATGATTGTGTTGTTAAACGAACAGCTTTCCACCACTTAATATTAGCTTTTATCATAAGAGCTATTATATTATCACCATTATCTCTTCTTCTTCCTGAACATCTATCTCTCATAACTTCAGCTTCTGTACGAGTTTCTTTTGGTCTTGTAAGACTTGCAAGAAAACTTTCCATCTCTTCCGTTATATTATCAATTAATTTAATATTTTCTGCCTTCTCAGCATTAAGTTCATTAAAACTTATTTCATCATCTGATTTCTCATTACTATCTTTACTTGATGATGGTGGAGGGATGGATAAGCATTCCAATGTATTATCGGGATTACAATATACATTTAAACATATATCAGCAACAATATTTTGTAATGGTGTAAATATATTCATTTGTTTATTTAACCATTTTAAAAGAAAAAAGGCAAAATCTTGAGTAGCAACAGTTGTAGAGTTTAATATTTTAACTTCTAAAGGTCCATCTTTCTTACCTTTATTGCTTGTATTTTCCCTATATGTCCTTTTTACAATAATTTGTTTTACCTTTTCACATTCATTTTTTGCACCTATCTTTACTGTTGCTCTCCCTTCTTTATCAATAATAGTAGCAATCTTACAAGCTACATCCTCACTAACACTAATAGCACTAACAAGTGCCTTCATAACTGTTTCATATGTATGAGTTTCATCATTATATAAAACAGCTTGATAATTACTTTGTAGTTTATTTTTTCCTGATGTGCTTAATAAATTAGATAACTTTTCATCTCCATCACTATATAAAACTGAAACAGAATATAAAATAATACTGAGTGTTATCTTTTTTAGACGATTTTCTATATTTGGTGGAATTTCAATATTACTAGTATTATTTTTATCAACTCCTTCCTCTGCTAAATGATTTTTACATGCATAATAATTCTTCCATGCCTCTGAATCTCCACAATCACAATATCCTCCACCAGGTGAAACAGATACTTTATGATTATGATTACGATGCTCAGAATTTTCAAAACAACTTTTACACAAAACGCAAGTTCCATCAGCTTCACAATCTCTAGAAAAAAAAAAAGAATATTTTACAAAAAGTAATAAAGAAAAATAACGCACTTGCAGTGGTAGGTTAATTCACCATTACCAAAACTTTTACCGCATATTTGTCCTTTACTGTTGTTATCAATACTATAACCATACTCATCAGCTAATTGTTGCAATGAACAACCCCGATCATCACATTCAATATCATTTGATTTTATTTCTTCTCCCAAGTAAAGTGAAGCAATAGGTCTAATCAATTCATCGTCTACAAGATAGAAAGAGATATTAACAAAGATTTAGATTATATAAACATACAAACTCGTGATTCGTTTAAATTGTTGTTCCATGGATTGTCGTTTTTTTCAATAAAAATTTTTGGACATGCTTCCGTCCAATGTTCATAAAGGAGTCGTGTTGCTAAGTTCCAATCTTCATCCTTACCTGCTTTCAATATACGATCAATCATTTTAATAATATATAGGTAGTAGTCTCTTTCTTAAATTTATTTTATCAAATAAAATCTTTACACTTTTCTAAAAAATAAATATTCTATTAATATGATTTTAACAATAAAATATAAAATTGATATGTATAAAAAAAAGTCATACATCTATTGGTTGAATAAAGTAATTGAATAAAACAATTAAGTAAAACAAAAAAAAACATATCTTTTTCTACATGATATCGTTACAAACGATAAACATGTGAAATCGATAGTCTTCTACGAATGGATAAAAGATTGGAAATATTGAATTATCGTTAAAATAATTATATTCTTAATAATAAGAATGATATAAAAAGGAAAAGTTTTAAAATTATTAAAAATAAAGAAAGATATCGACATTACAACCATTTTTAAAAAAGTAGTTGTTATTAGTTGGTTTTTAAAATTATAATAAATGAATATTTAGTTAATAGATGCTTTTCTACTTTAATCATGTGGATTAATAAATAAAGATAACGAGTTGGAGGAGAGAGGAAGTTAGGAAATGGAAGAGAGTAAGAATGAAGAATTGTGAATGGGTATCTCAAGAGTAGAATTTACTTTGTTGTCGATGTGAAGGACAAAACTCCAAATTTAATGTCATGATGGGAGAATGGAGTTGATTACACATGTTAACTGAAAAGTTATTAAACAAAACAATGATTTACTAAATTTAAATAATTATTAAAGTAATTTTTTTGTATATGTTACTTTTAATTTCCCGCTTCGTTTTTTAAACATATAATGCCATATTAAATATTTGATTGATTGATCTTTTAAAATAGATGAGTTAAAGTTACACGAGAAAATTTTCCATATGATTATTTGTTTAACATGTATAAAACAAGCCCGCGCAAAACACGTGCTTGCTGGAAGGGTTAACATATTTTTATAATAATATGAGATTAAAATGTATCCATAATTTTCTAATTATTGGTTTTATAAAAAAAATTGGATAAATGCTTCTAGTCATTAATTTTGATAATTTCAAAATAACATTTTTAATAACAAAATAAGATGAAATTATGGGTAACAAAAAAATTGAGAGATAAAATTTATATATACAAATAAATATCTCTATTGATTGAAATACTTCAAAGTGGCAAAGAGAATTTTATAATCAGAATTAATATTATCATAGGCATGAAGAAAATATAAGAATATATTTGTAAAATCAACAACGAAATAAGTAATCTTATATGTTTTTATACAACGCATCAACGACTTGTGTTTAAATATAAACTTTATAATACTCTATAAAATATATTACTTCTGGGAGTTATTTTGTAATTAATAATAGACAAATGTGGTTTTTGATTTTTAAAAAAAGATTGCGTATTTTTTTTTAATAAAAATGTAACGTCAAATAAGAATTTTCTATTAGGAATATTAAAAATTTTATTTTCTTTTTTGATAAAATACTAACATATATCCTTATGTATAAAGAATTTTTAATCAATAGTATAATCTTTATTTTAAAGTAACTAGCTGCATTTATTGCAAAGTTTAGAAAATGTCTATTTAAACTTTTCAAATGGTAATTAAAATGACAAACAAAATATCAATTATAATTATATGCATATTAAATAATGAAAAAAGATAATTTATTAAATGTAAAAATTGAACAGTTAAAATATATTAAAAAGGTTTAAATAATTCAAAAATATCATAATTTATCAAAAATGAATTTTTCATATATTTTTAGAATTGTCATTGGTATGATAATGCTCAATATGGGACTCGGTGAAGAAGTATTATTCCGTACCAAATTTTGCAACAAAGGAATTTTTTGTAAAGGTTTTTGCGAAGCAAATGGTTATCCAGATCTTAGAGATATGTGCCGTATTAGTCATGAAGATCCAGATCATATAGGATTAAAAAGATGTATATGTGTTTCAGAGGATTTATGGACACCTAATTAAATGTTGTTTGTTAAAATTGTTCTTGAATAATTAAAAAATAAATAAATTTAATTAGTATATATAATTTTTAATATATTAAGATATCAATTCTTCTAGTACCACAACAATTTTGATTAAAAGTATAAAAATTATGTTAAAAACTTTTTTTAGTTATAATTAAAATACAAGTGATTTCATAATATGCATAATAAATAATTAAAAATATTTAATTTTATTCAAAATATGTCAATTTTTAAAATGTAAAAATTAGAGCAAAAAATATATATAAAAAAATTTAAAAATATTAAAAAACGACATTATTTGTTAATCATTTAAATATGAATTTTTTAATCTTCTTTAAGACTGTTATTGCCGTGATAATGATCAATATGGTACTCAGTGAAGAAGTAATATTCCATACTAAATATTGTAATAAAGGATTATTTTGTAAGGGTTTTTGTGCCGAAAATGGTTACCCACATCTTAAAGATTTTTGCCGTCGAAGCTATGAGAATCCAAAAGCCTTAACATTAAAAAGGTGTATTTGTGTTTCTGCTGACTTGTGGGAACCAAATTAATATGTTAATTGTATCTATTATTAATAAATAATTTAAAAATAAACGAATTTTTAATAACAATTTTAATTTTTTAATATGTTACATATACAATCCCAGGTTTTCCTGGTATCAAAAACAATCGTTGAATAAATATGTTTTACAAAAATTATTCTATAAACAAATATTATAAATATGGCATTAATTCCATTAATAAGTAAAAAAGAATAAGAAACAATTTTAAATTTTTCTATCACAATTTTATCTTTTTCATATATCTTTTTTGAACATCCATCAATATTAAGGAGGAAATCAATTGGAATTCCAAAAGGAATTGGCATATTACCAAAACACATATCTGGTGAGAAGGGATACTTTGAATTGAAAGAACATATTTGAAGTACCACAAAACAATTATTTGTATCTAATTGACTACCATCAATAAATGCTGATTGTTTGGGTAACTTTGAAATTTGCAAATTTGGATTTGGTAAACAATGAGATGAAAAAAGTTGTTCGCACGTTTTACAACAAGATAATGGTTTCCTCTTTTTGGGATGAGATATCTGATTTCTAAACCATTTCGTTTTAACATAGTCTTTCTCAGAATATATACCACAACATAAATTTTTTACTTGGTACAAATTCCACGCTTCTGTTATATAATCAGATTCACCATAGTAATAATTTAATGTCTTATTTAATTTTTCATTTATATTTACCTCTGATAACTAACAATAATTTTTATTTTTAAAAAAAAATATTTCTTACCTTATTATCTGTGAAATGACAATAAATACATAAACAACCACTAATTAAAGACATTACAAAATTGCCAATTATATAAATTTTTAAAAAATTTTCATCCAACGTTATGACAGAAAAGAAACCAAATATTACTGATAAAAACATGAGAAATGCCATTACAAACAATGCCATGGTAATTAAAATAATACTATTATCATCTTGAACAATACTTGACTCATACTCATTAACATAATAATTTACTGAAAAACCAATTAATAGTAAACTGGATAGGAGTATTAAAAAATTAAATAGTGTAAAAATAAATTTTAATTTATTTAACTTATTATTTCTTTTCTCAAAACCATTCATTTTTAATTTTTAAGTTATATAAAATTTATATAATATAATAAAATATATAAATATATTATGTAATACATCCCCATTTTATATATTGATCTTCAAAAATGTTTAGAAAAGTAAATAAAATTGCAAAAATTATATTACAGAAATGCATTTTTATTGGTAGATGAAAGAGGATGAATACATTTTGATATCTACAAAGATTTTATAAATCTTGATAGTTTTTATCATGTGTAAACATTTTATTCAACGTGATTTTATACGTTTTCCCTCATATTAATCTTCTGTTAACCGATTTAAATATAAAATGTGTAATGCAATAGTTTTATTATCATAAAATATATAAACTTTGAAATACGTTAGTTTATTGCAAATATTGAAGTTATAAATATATAAAAAAAATTATTGTATATTTAATGTTAAGTTTGAATTATTATGAATTTTATAAAAAGGAATTCATGTTTGTAAGTGGATGTGTTTCAATTTATTCAGCGTATGATCCATATTGTCCTTCTCCTGATCCTGGGCCTCCTGGACCTCCTCTACCTCCTGGTCCTCCTCTACCTCCTGGACCTCCTCTACCTCCTGGACCTCCTGGACCTCCTGGTCCTCTTGGTGGACGTGGAAGGATCTTTCTAAGTTCTTCTCTAATGGCTTCTGTGGTTCCATCTAAGATAGCCTTAACTTGTTCACGTTCTTCTTTGTAAGAAATAGTTTGATCTTCTTTAACAGCTTCCAATTTGTCAAATACGGCTTTAGCATCTGTAGTTAAATTAGCTGCAGCAGCAGTAATATTTTTCTTGAATTCTTCAAAACGAGCAGTTTCGTTAGCCTTGAATTCATCGTAAATAGATTTAACTGTAGCATTTTGTTTAGCAGCCCAAGCATCTTCTTCAGTTTTAACTTCAGCCTTTGTAAGATTGTCATTTCTTCTAATATCTAAGAATTCCATAACATCAGTTCTGTTCAAACCTTTAAGGAATGGAAGTGGTGGTGGTCCATGACGTCCACGACCTCCTTTTCCACCTCGTCCTCCTCCTGGTGGACCATCTCCACGACCACCTCCGAAGGCGAAAGCAGAAGTAGCAACGATTGCAGCAACGAAAAGAATTTTATAAGTATAACTCATATTAAATTATTAATTACAAATATAATTTGTATGATATGATATTATTCAGAGGCTCCACTTTATATAGAAAATAATGTGACTCTGATCTATGTCTAACAGCTTAGTCATGGGCGTGGTATAAAGACTTATCGTGAACTATCAAATATTATTCATTCCATTATTTTAAATTTGTCTTTGAATCGTTTAAACAACGAAACTATAAAAATATACAGGTGTGCTAATAAAGGAAGCTCGTGATAATAAAATTTTTTCTGTATAATAATATTAAAAACTAATTATGTACTTCCTTCGTATTGAAAAAAAAGTTATCTCCGGATTATATGAATCATCGCTTTAATAAATATTTTTCAATATGGATCGTAAATGTTTACTAATCCACAATTGTGATAGGTCGCATATTATTGTGGGTTTAATTTGTATCAGGTTCCCGACTTATCTTTTTGTATAAAATAATAAAAAATTAATTTAATAAATATTTTTATCCTATCATTAAAGCAACCTATATACATATATATGGTGAAAAATGAATTTACGAGAAGATTTGATTTATTTATATCTTTAATCTTGTCATACAGCAAATTTTGTTATTTTTGGTATTTAAGCACTAAAATTTTTGACATTTTTAGAATGAGTCATAAAAAATATTATTATTATTATTCTTTGAAAGTGATCCCGATCTTGTACCAATTTAATGATTTATTTACATTTCTCTTTTTATAAAATTAAATGACCACATAATAATAAAGATATAAATAAATAAGAACATTCTTTAAAGAAAACGGAAGTCTTAGACTTAAAAAGTGAATATTACTAAACTTTTAATTGGAAAGAATTGGATACATGAAAAAATCTAATGTCCAAATATTATCATTAAACATTAATTATTTTCCCAAAGTTCATTTCAATACTAAGTTTACATGTTCTATTTCTAGTTTTCTTTCATAAAGATCAGAATCATTTTTTTGTAGTGAATATTTATTTAAAGAATATTAACATGTTAAAATCCTTTTTACATAAAAATTTAAGTGTTAAATTCCGAATAATTATTTTTTATTACTTTCGATAAATTGTTTTTATATATATAAGATTGGTTTTTAGTGCTTGTTATACAAAAGCAAAAGTGAAAAATGATAATAGATCACATAAACGCTTTTCTTGGATAAATGTTTATAATTCAACAAAGTAAATAAACGTTTTAAAAATGGTAAAAAAAATCTATATTTTTTAAAATATCTGTTTGTAGAAAAAGAAAATTATTACCAGAATAGAATTAATTCTCATATTAATTAATGTCTTGGTTAAAAACGCATGGTGCCTCGTTTAATCTTCTTCACAAAACTTAATAATGTGTAGAAATTTCTCATACATATATGTGAAATTCTTTGGAAGACTCAAAGGAGTGCAACCATATCTTAACGAGTTATTTTATTAAAATTATCAGAAATAGTCGTAAGAGAGGATTACAAATTAATTAGAAAGATATATTCATTTGCAACCGTTTACCTAATTTTTTTTAAATTCAATAATAATTAGGCCCAGAAAACGTAAGCATTAATTTTTTTAAAATACGCGAGGAATTAAACAAACATTTGTAGGCAAGTATAAGGAAGAGGATGAACAAACTTATCATGTTGAAAGTATAGTGTATTTTAATGAAACTACTGGTGGTTTATTAGCAATTTTTTTAAACATTTTTTTTAGAAAGAATATCTGGCTAAATGAGAAGAATATTCATGGTATGAACTGACTTGGGAACCTATAGGAAATTTAAATGGTTGCAAACAGTTTGTTGAAAAGGTTGATTCAAGTAGTCCATCAAACTAACTATGTAAAAGGATGTGAAAATTAAAAATGATTCCAGTTCATAGAATTACTTCAAAAATGAAAAATTATATATTATGAAATATTGTTTAATGATTAAATTTTTATAATTATTAATAATACTTTCATTTTTCTAAAATTTGTACGGTTTATAATGTAACTTTTCAGAGTCATTAATGAATTGTTTTAACATTTTTTGTGCATTTTGTCTTACACTTTTATGTTTACTAAATAAGGCTTCTCTTAATTCCTTTTCTGCCCTCTTTTGTATAACAACTTTTTCAGCTCTCCTTATTATCCATGGCATAAAATCGAATTTAATCTCATTAAATGCTATTTTATACCTTTTTTTCATCTTCTCCAAATCCATTGTATCATTCGCAATTGATTTATATTTTGGTGTCTCTTTAATTATATCATTATCCAGAAGTGTATTTATTGAATTATTTATCACATCATTAACAGTAAAGAAAGCTAATTTTTTTGATTCTAATATTTTTATTAATTTTTCCATTTCTTTTCTTTCACGTATTAGTCTCTCCTCATTACTATTCTTTTCATCAATCTCTTTTTTTAAATCTTCTATCTTATCGTGCTCATTAACCAAACTCTCTTCCATTACATTTTTATCATAAATTAACTTTTCTATTTGATTTTCAACTTTAATATTTTTAATGGCTGTAAAAATTGCATTTATTGAGAGTTCTTTAGCTATAGATTGTAAATAAACCTCATCTTCCTAAAACAAAATGATATCAAAGTCTTAGTTTGTAAGCTTACATCTGATGTTTGGACCTCACTATTAGTATATGACACCGGAGATTCTAAAGAATTATGGGGTACTGTGAATTTATTAAACGATAATGCCATCTTCTTTCTTGATTTCCTTACATCATAAGTTGATTCATTAAAACTTGAGAATGTTGGTATAACAATTGCTAAATATATATAAATTAAAAATATATATATCTCTGTCAAAACTTACTAGGATAATTATTATCAACCTTATTGCCTAATTGAATTTTTTTATACAAAGGTACAAATTTAACATTTTTTATATTACTCTCTTTTCTATAACCATTGTATCCATTTATTAATTTCATATTTTTATCTTCTGAACTAAAACTTCTTGATTGTATTTCTTTTCGTAAAGGTAATAACTTTTTCTTATCATTATTTTTTTCATAGTTACTGTTAATTTCATTATTATATATGGGAATTCTTGGTACATCCTCATTCATCATAATTTTATTTTCAATATCAAAGAATTTTCTAGTTACACCTAAGATACCATTCACTTTTGGTAGATTTTGTGAATTTCTTTGTCTATCTCTAGATTTTGAATTATTAATAATTCTAAAAGAGTCAATACAATTTGTTTCTTCCATATTCTTTTTTCGAAATGATATGTCAAGTCTTGACCGTAGAACATTTGTTTGATATTTCATTTCTTTTAATCGTTTAGATTCATATTCATTCTTCTGTTTTAAATATTCTCTTTGTTTTGCTATAACAGATCCTCTAAATATTCTTGGATCTGACATTACATTTAATGGTTTCTCAACCTCTGTATATTCATTATAAACCATTGTACTATTTTTTTGACGATTATGTATTAAATCATTACTACAAGTATTGGTTGTTGATAAAATTGAATTATTCTTTAATAATTTTTCTCTTCTGTTTATAATAATAAATTTATCTTTAGAAAATTTTTCTTTACTATTTAAATTTCTTAGTTTCTCATTAATATTAAAGAAATAGTTAGCTTTATATAGAATATCTTTTTTTAATAATTTAAATAAATTGGATTTATTATCAATAGTAATATTAGGCAGACTGGGATTATTATTTATATTATATGATTTAACTTTTAAAGTTTGTTTTATATTCGGTATACTTTCAAACAAAGTGTCAACTTGAACATTCGTAACACTCATATTAATCTTTACATTCTGCTCATTGAACATGTCTTAAGAATTTGTATAAGTTTTTAAAATTAACTCATCTGTGAAAATAATTAAAAATGAAAATTTTATATAATAAAAATAATATTATTATTTATAGTATAGTAATAGGTTAATAGTAGTAAGAATTAATTTCTTTTAAATATGTCTTATTTAGAGAAATTTATGCGAGTCGTTGTATAAATGTTTTTAATATTGATACCAAAGAACTAAATAAATTTACCATATTGTATTAATCTTAGAAAAAGATGTAATTATTAATTGATATATGTGACATATTTTAAGTGTCCACATCCCGTGTATTTATGTTATAAATTTATTGGAAACCATTTACTAGAAATGTCAAGGAAATGCAAAAATTGTTTATTTAGTCAAATATTATTTTCATAAATATAAATCTTTTTAAAAATTTTAATATTAAATATATATTTTCTTATCTATAATGTTGTTAGTGATCCAAAATTCTTAAATTTCCTGATACAATTTTGTTTTCAAGAATTGTACCTGGTGGAATATCAATTCTATCTCCATGATTTGCAATAATTATAACGGTTCCCTTTAAAATAACATCTCTTCCAAACCAAACATCTCCAGAAACTGTTAAATGATCAAGTTCTAATATATCAGGAATACCATTAAACCTTTTCATAAAATCATTAACTTTATCGAAACTACTTCCAAGTTTGATAAACGGAGTTGTTTTAAATGACCTCAAATTTGAAATTGTAAGAATGCCATCTTCAATATCATATAAATTAGACATTAACAATAATAAATCGGAAGTTTTTTTAACAGGCAAAAATCTTGAACGTGGAACATTGATACCATAAGCAGAAGAAAAATTTTTTATTGCTGCACCTGCTGCTGTCTCCAATTGTATAACATCAAGCCCATTACTTAAATGCTTATGATTGACAATAATATCCATATCTAACGAATCATTTTCAATCAATTTTTTAATAGCATTCATTTGAATCCATAAATTATTGGTATTAAATATTCTAAATTTACTAATCGACTTAAATTCATCAACATGTTCAGGAGCAACTTGGGCAATTTCTAACAATTTTAATTTATTATCATCATTAATCAATGTTCCACCTTTGACGTCAGCCTTAGTTTTATCTGTAACTTCCATAATAAATTCTGTTCCTTTGTTTTTAATTATAAAATTTAAAATATTCAAATCCACAGTTGCTCCAAGGTTATCAATATTAGATAAAAAGACATAATCCTTTCCTTCCTTACAAAATTTATCCAACAAACCAGAATTGTAAAATGATTCATAAAAATTTCCATGACCAGGTGGATAGTAAATATCGTTGTCATCATTCAACTCCTTTGCAATAGGCATTAACGATTCCTTGTTAATTCTAAGATACTTTGATTGACAGAATGAAAAAATTTCACAACGAACATTACCATACTTCTTCAACAACTTCATTGTATCTTCATCTGTATTAAAAGAATTCATCAAAACTAACGGTACATTAACATCATATGTCTTGTTGAGGTGACGAATTTGTTGAAGCAAAAGATCCAAGAAAGTTAAATCATCACGAACCGTAATAGCTGACTTTGGTCCCTTACATCCCATTGACGTTCCTAATCCACCATTTAATTTTACAACTATCAATTTATTTAACATGCACTTTACCTCATCATCTGTTGGTTTTTCTAAATCATCATATTTTTTTAACAATGTATCTGAGATAGGTTTAATGTCATTCCATTTTACAGTTGATTTTGCTTTCAAAAATTTCTTAAATACTGTTTTAAATCCTTTCAAGTCATTTGTCCATTTTTCAATTTCATTATCATTAACTGTTTCAAATAATTTTTCAAGCTCCTGACATAATGAACCATAGGTCTCCTGTTTAGTGTAACTCTTCCATGCTTCGGAACTCTAAAGAAATTTTATTAAAAGAATTAAAAGAACTATTTACCTCATTAGCAGAATTAATTCTTTCCTGTCTTTTTCTTTTATGAAATTCAATGTCATCCGTATTCATTTTTGTTACTTCGATGACTTTAAAATCAATATAATAAATTAAAATAAGCCAATATGAACATGACTTTTTTTATCTTTAGCTTTACTTTATATAGAAAAGTTCACCTACTATGAGATATCCAGTCATCATATGATAATCACGTGCATAAACTTATTTTTTATGTTTCCTTTTTTATAATTCCATATAATTAATATCATTTTTTATGAACATATTTAATTATTAATAAATGATTTTTTTAATAAATATATTTTCATTAAAATTTTATAACATTTTTACTACAAATATAAAAAATATATAAAACATATTCTTATTATATTATTTACCTCGCAAAATAATGGTAAAAAAAATTATCATTTTTCCTAAGATTTCTCTTACACCGAAATTGTTTAATATACCGATAACCATTTAATAACACATTTTTTATTAACCTATTTCATTTCTATCACTCAATGGTTTAATCTTTATTGAAAAAATATTTATTCCGGTATAAAATATATTTTTATTTGTTTTTTGATAAATATTATTTTTAGTTTAAATTAATAATAATGTTTACTCGATCTATTTATCGAATTGGATACTTGAGCAGAGTAGCAAATGGTTTACAGAGACAGATTTTGTTATCAAGAAATCAAAAATTAATATGTTATGGGAGATTATCAAATTTTTCAACATCCACAGATAGTAACAGTGTGCCATCGGTTGAAAAATTTGAATTTCAAGCAGAGGTTAAGAATTTATTAAATATTGTTGCTGAAAGTTTGTATTCAGATCAAGAGGTTTGTAGTAATATTTTTTTTTATTATTATTGATGATAAAATATATAGGTTTTTATACGCGAATTAATTTCCAATGCAAGTGATGCGATTGAGAAAAGGAGATGCAGACAAATGACAGAATCTGTTGATGCATCTAAGGTGGTTGAAGATTCGCCATTAGAAATAAAAATTGAAGTTGATGAAAAAAATAATAGACTTATTATAACAGATACGGGGATTGGTATGACAAGAGATGAACTTATTAGTTGCCTTGGTACAATTGCTAAATCTGGATCTAAAGATTTTATGGATATAAACAAAGAAAAAGCATCAGCAGAACAAATTATTGGTCAATTTGGAGTTGGATTTTATTCGGCTCTTATTGTAAGTAAACAATTAAGAGTTATAACAAGAAAATGGGGAAGTGATATTGGATTTGCATGGACGTGGGATGGTGCTACAGGATATAAGATTGAAAAAGTACACGATATTCCATATGGTACAAGAATAGAATTAGATTTAAAAGATGGTGATTGTGCAGCTTTTTCAAAGATTGATAGAGTAAAAGAAATTATAAATAAGTATTCATATTTTATTACTGTCCCAATATTATTGGAAGGTGAAAGAATTAACACAATGAATGCATTGTGGACAAAACATCCTCGTGAGGTTACAGATGAAATGAATGAAAATTTTTACAAGCAACTTGTTTTAACACATCATCAACATTTGATGCCTGAAAGACCACAATATACGATTCATTATAAAACAGATGCTCCAATATCTATACGTGCCTTATTATATGTTCCAACACACAAAGTTTCACAACTTGAATATGCTGCTTCATCTTCTGATTCAACTGTTTCTCTGTATGCACGTAATGTTCTTATCAAAGCAAATGCAAAAGAATTGTTACCAAGATATTTAAGATTTTTAGTTGGTGTCGTTGACAGCGAAGATGTCCCATTAAATTTATCAAGAGAATTGGTACAAATGGATAGAATTATTCTTAAATTAAAAAAAGTATTGACAGAAAAAATTATGTCTTTCTTTATAAAACAACAAAAGAAGGATAGAGTTAAGTATACTGATTTTTATAATGGTTATTCAATGTACTTTAAGGAAGGAGTTTGCCTTGAAGTTGATCAAGCTATAAAAGAATCAATTTCAAATTTATTATTATTTGAGAGTTCTAAATTGAGGAAAGGTGAAACAACAACATTACATGAGTATGTCGAAAGAATGAAAGTTGATCAAAAAGAAATATATTACTTATATACACCAAACAGACATTTAGCTGAAACATCTCCATACTATGAAATGTTTAAGAATAATGGATATGAAGTTTTATTTATTTATGATCCTGCAGATGAAATTGTTATGTCACATTTACCACAGTATGATAAAAAATATTTGGTTCCTGTTGAACAATGGGTTAAAAATGAAGGATCAAAATTGAATGAAGAATCTAAATCACAAAGTACAAATCTTGAGAAGGAAGAGTTTTTAAATTTTGTTAAAACAAGTTTAGGTCAATTAAAGGTTGATAAAGTACAAGCATCCTACCGACAATCTGATCATCCAGCAATTCTTACCATATCAAGTGTTGATCATACATCGGTAAGAAATTTACTTCGTACCGGACAAATTAAGAATATGGAACATATGCCATTCTTGAAACCAACGTTAATCCTTTCAATGAATCATCCAGTTATTGTTGGTGCAATGAAATTAAGAAAAAATAATAAAGAGTTAGCATCATTAGTTTTGGAACAAGTATATGATAATGCATTGGTATCGGCAGGATTGATGAAGGATTCGAGTTTAATGATCTCTAGAATTAATAAACTTATGAGTGAATTAATGCAACAAGAGAGGTCAACAATTTTAACTCCATAATTAGTTATTTATATATAAAAAATTTATTATTAAATATTTATACCGGAATTTATTTATAAAATAGTTTTTTTTTTAATTATTATGCTTCGGTAAAGATTGACATCTTTCGTTTTCCTACTTTGTCAAATGAAAAGACAGGAAGTGGATTGGTATTAGCTTCTTGAAAAAGTTGTTGAGATGGTACTTTTGTAATAACTGATGATATTGTTCTTGGTGTTACACTACTTCTTTTATTTCTATTTCTATTTCTATAAAAATATATCAAAAATATAAAGAATGATAATAGTATCAATAATACTAATATTACTAAAGGATAAAATATATAAGGTCTCTTAAAAAATAACTCAAGAGTTTCAGACTGATTATTTAACTTTAATGTATCCCCTTTAACTGTATCGTAATTATCTTCAACCTCAACTTTAATATTATCATATACAACAATTGTATGATTATGATTTTCATTCAATGTCCTCCTTAATCTTTTAATTTTTTCTGTTCCATTTGGACAAACTTCTGGAAAGTGTTTATCTTCACTAATATCTACAGCACAATAAAAAAATACGTTATCTATTCCAGGAAATTTAAAAGTTTTCATTTTAAAATAATACAATTCTTCATCATATGCATTTTTTGTTCTTTCAAATTTTCCAATTATCTGACTATTAACTGGACATCCTGATTTATCAATGAGTTCTACCTCATTTTTTTTATCACCATCTGATGCATAACAAGAATGTACAAACATATTATAATGATTTTTTGATTTTGACCCTTTACATTTAACTACCAGAGTTAATATTTCACCTATTCTTAATGGTTTGTTTACAGTATTTCCATATGGTCCCTCACCCTTTTGTATCTCCAAAATTATTTCTCTTTTATTTTTCTCTTCAGTCTTATTTACTTCTTGAGTAGCAACTAATTTTGTATATGGAAGATCAATTTTATCTCTTCCAGTTGAAACTTCAATTTCATCTTCTTTTGTAGTAGTTGAATAAATTATACTTTTTTCTGTTGTATCAGTTTTTGTAGATGTGTGCTCTTTAACTTGTGAACTCGGTATATTGATTAATACACCATTTTTTATTCTTCTTGTATCATCAATTTTATTTTGAAATGCAAATTTTTCTAATCTATCAATATAACTATATTTGTTTGTTGCCATTTTTCCATCTACATCATCAATACTTTTTTCTATTCCTTTATTTGATGTATCAATACCTTTAGATAGATAATCGACAATTATTGGCTTAATTGGTGCCGGTAACAATGGTTCTTTATGTGGTAACGGAAACTGTAAATTACGATAGTTTAAAAGAAGTTCTGGTTTAGGTATACCATCACTATCCATATCTAAATTTTTAAAAGCATCAATAGATCCAGGTTCTGTAACCTTTGGATCCAAGGCTAATTCACAAACAAATGAATATTGATGATCATAAATAGTTTGTGTATTTCTATTCATTTGTACATAAATCCTATTTTCCATGCTATCAACTATATCTCTAGTATTTTTTGTTATTCTTGTCCCACATTTAGTTACAGGTATCGTAAAAAGCAAAATATTGTCATAAAATGTTTCTCCATTATAATATATGCATTCATGAGTATTAGCATAATTTAATGAATATATTTTTCCTTCAAAAGGACGTTCAAATGAAATTGATGCAGTTATTCCATTAGGACTGCACATTGCATTAACTTCTATAAAATAAATGATTTATAAAAAGAAAGAAAAAAAAATTACCTTTAACTTTGTTTTCACTATTGTATGATAAAATAATTGAATTTAATGATGGAACCTTTTGACAAAAATATTTGCACCATACTATAGAAAATAGTAGAAATAATTTCATGAGCATTTTATTAATGCTTAAAATTTATATAAAAAAATAATTGATATATTTTAATGGTACACTGAAATATTTAAACAAATTAAAGAATATTCTAAAAAATATTTTTACTTCACCGGCATTAAATAGATGATGATAAAATTTGAAACAACATTTTAATCTCTTTGTAAACACCTACCAACACTGGTCTTTTATTACAATAATTAAAGTAAAAGCTTTTAATTACTCAAATAATTATAGATGAAATCAAAAAGATATATATAAAATGTTAAGTTTTTGCTATTATAAACTTAATCCTTTTCACCTTCCGAAATATGCCTTTATATAATATATATTTAAGCTATATGTATAGAAATAAATAATATTAAAATAGAAATATATTTATTATTAGAAAAGACTTCAATTATCATTGAAACTTAAATTAAACTCATACCGTTGCACCTGTGATAAGGCAATCAAAAAGAGGAGATGACCTTGGCAATATTATTGTTACAGATGATTCAAGGATCTATGACATTATAATAATAATTAATGTAGAGGTTAAAAATTTTGTAATGGGATGGTTTTTGAAGATGATTGAGTCTATTTAATAGGGATTTTAAATAAAAAGAGAAATATCTATTTAGGGAATGGCAAATTGCTTTATAATTGAAGTTAAAAAAAATTACTCTTATAATTATTTATATCTTTTAAATTGTAGTTACAAATAGTTGTTAGTGTTATAAAAATTAATTGATATAAAAAAATTATTATTTATTATTTTTTGTCAATACTATTATCACTGGAAATTTCTTCTAAAACTTTATTATCATTCGAGGGTTCCTCCTTCTGATATCGTTCCCAATCATACTCTTCATCAAATTTATAACCAGCTTCATTAAATGCTGTTACAAGTAATTGGTGAATATAACAATAATTTGGTTTTTCTAAAAATTTTATCCCATCAATTTTTAATAGCAATTCATGCATAAACTTAGGAGATTGAGAAAACATTTTTGGTGTTGGTGTACGTAGTATCGTTTTAATATCTTTAATTCGATGACGAGCTTTTCGAGAAATTCTATGCCAAGGTAATTTTCCCTCAAAAAATTCATAAGCCATATAAAACCAGCTTTCCATATCATCACGTCTACATTGTTTTTTAAACAAATGATTTGCTATAGGACAATATTTTACCGTTCCTTTAAATGCTGTTGCTGAAAATTCATTGATAACTGTTTGTTCATTATCATTCCTAAAATCTCTTGCTACTCCAAAATCTATTATAAATATCGATCTTGGTGCTATATTAGGTCTACCAACACAAAAATTTGATGGTTTTATATCTCGGGATACATATCCCAATGAATGTAATTCATGGACAGCTGTTAGCGTCTGCATTAATATTCTATAGACTGTACTTTTTGTATACATTTTATTTGGTAATCGTTTTTTCATATCAGACAAGTTCCTTCCCAGACATGTCATCAATATAAAAGGTTCATCAAGACTCGTGCATGTACCATGATCATACATTTTAATAATATGTACACATTTTTTCCTTCTTGCTTCATTTAAAATTTGTATTTCTTGGTTTAATGCCGGATCACGTTCTGTCTTCAAAGCACGAATCCTATTCTTATGATCATAACATAAAAATACTGTACCATATCCACCTTTTCCAAGTTGCTTCACTATTCGGTATTGTTTCCCATTCCTTTTATTTAATACAACAATTGATCGGGAACGTGACGATGGAACATCATCTAAATCCAAACTAATATTATCTCTGTTAAATTCAACTAAGCGATAACTCATTAATAATTTATAAGAATACACCTATATATATTGATAATATATATTTCATTATAATTAATAAAAATTTGTTTATTCAATAAATAAATTTATAATGTAGAATATAGTACAAAATTAATTAAAACCATGATGCCATCTTTGGTCTTTCTCTTACCTTCTCATTCGTTTCCTTCTTAAAGAGACATTCTGAAAATTTTGATATCATTTTCATCATTGTATTATTAAATTCTCCTATATCAACACCTGTTGGATCTTTTCTCACTTTGTATATAAATTCTCTAAAAAAAATTGGAGTTTTTTCATAAAAAACATCACTATCTACTTGTGTTAAGGAATCCTTTAAATCAATAATCTCCTTCTCATGTTCTGTATCTTTATATATCCAAGGAAGAGAACCTTCAAAAAGCAATATTCCAATGTAACACCAACTTTCAATATCATCTTTTGGTTGATATATCTGTTCCTTATAATGTTGGTTAATAGAACAATATTTAAAATTCTTTTTTCCAAATTTTACTAATCTTTCATTCTCTTTATTATCACTCTCTTTGTCTGAGAAGACTGAACAGGTCTCGAAATTGGTTAAAATTAATGCGGGAAATTTTTTACCACTATCAATACGACAACAAAAACTTGAGGGTTTAATACTTTGATGAACATATCCCAGATTGTGAAGATACTCTATTATCGATAATGCATCTATTAGGAGTCGTATAGCTGTCATTGTCTCTACCTGGTAATTTTTACATTCTTTCCTTATATCATTTAGATTGTCTCCCAACTTCTCTATGACAATAAATGGATATTTCATTCCTTCTATTCGACCATTGTCCAAGATATTGTTAAATCTATCGAAGCTTTGTATACTTACATTAAAGTTGAAATGACTTTTTATTGTATTTAAATGCTCATTTATCATATTCATTTCAGCTGCATAAGATTTTTCATCCAAAAATTTGATGATTTTTTCGGTTCCGTTCTTGTCAACACATAGATGGACTGTTGCAAATTCTCCTTCCCTTAAGACTTTTTTTAAAATATATTCATTATTTGGTGTAACTTCTTTATTTATTGATTTCTGTGTACTCTCCAAAGAATGAGCATTAACTGAATCCATTGTTAAATTGAATATATCAAATTTGGAAGGAAATTTATGTATTTTTATATGGCTTTTACATGTCGAAAATTTGAAAATTCAACAAAATTAAAATTACAAAATATTGCAAAAATTTAAAATAATAAGTTTATAAAATAAATATTTTTCTCTTTACAATCAAAAATGTATATTTAATGATTATTGTTATGTTTAACATCACTTATAGATCTTGTTTAAATGAGACGCGGTCAATAAGTGGAACATTACTTTATTTATTTTCCTCGAGAAAAATTATAAATTTTTAAAATGGAAGACTTATTACCTGAATCTGTAGATGTTATTGTTTTGGGTACAGGTTTACCTGAGTCTATGCTTGCAGCAGCTTCATCAAGAGCTGGGTTATCTGTTTTGACTATTGATAAGTTCGTTTAAATTTTTTTATTATATTTATTTTCTTTTATAGAAATCCATTCTATGGTTCTTCATGGACATCTTTTAATTTTGATGGTCTTAAGAATTGGGCTACAAATAAAGATGATACTAAAAAAAAAGAATATACAGCTAATTTTTTAATTGAAGATGGTGAAATTTTTTTGCCAACCAATCAAGAATTCAATAATGATGGTATAGATAATATAAAATTTGAAACGTTTAATACAAAAGAAAGTGATGAACTGGAGAAAATAAGTAGAAAATTTTCAATTGATTTAAATCCAAAATTATTACTTTCAACTGGTCCAATGGTTTCTATTTTGTGTGATTCAGAAGTATCAAAATATGTTGAATTTGTAAACGCAGACAGATTGTTATGCTTAACAGATATAACAAATGATGAAGTATCATATGAACAATTTATATCAAATGTACCATGCTCAAAATCAGATATATTTAAATCAAATTCTCTAACCATGATAGAAAAAAGAATCATGATGAAATTTTTGACTGAAGTTTTGAAATGGCATTTTCATAGGGATGAACATGAATGGAAAGAATCTATGAATGACAATTTCATTGACTTTTTAAGAAAACAAAAAATTGGTGATTCTCTTATAAAATATATATTGGATATAATAGCTATCCTTAGGAAAGGTTATGAAACATATGAATGTTTGGATGCTATAGCTTCATTTTTAACATCCATAGGAAGATTTGGAAATTCACCATTTTTATATCCTATTTATGGAGTAGGTGAATTACCACAGGGTTTTAGTCGATTGTCTGCTGTTTATGGTGGAATATTTTGTTTAGATAAAAGAATTGATGGAATTATTGTTAAAAATGACAAAATTACTGGTATTGTTGCAGAAGGACAAAAAATAACTTGTAAAACTTTAATTTCGAATAGTGGATATTTACCAGAAAATTATTTGTCAAAAAATATTATTAATAACAAAATTGAAAGACTCATAATTATAAGTAATAAATCTATTAAAAGTGATTGTGACGATGCAAAAGTTGCTGTATTAAATTTAGCATCTCTAAATAATGATGTTAAATGTTGTCTCATTGAAACTGGTTTCCATGGTCAAACAGCTCCAAAAGGTTATTGTAAGTTCCTTTCTTTGTTTATAAGCTTAAACATAATTTTGTAGATGTAACTCATATAACATCAGAAAAATTTTCTGATGATTTTATTTCAAATTTGGATAAATTGTTTACAAAATCTGAAGAAGGAGAGATTTCCTCCTCCATATTGATGAAAACAAAATTCTCAATACACAAACTTGATGAATGCATTGATTATAACGTGTTACCAATGAATTTATATGTTACACCAACAACTGATTCTGACTTGGACTTTAAAAGTATAATTTCACAGTGTAAACAACTTTTTAACAAAATTTTTCCTGAATTTGATTTTCTTCCGGAAAAATTAATATCATCAAACAATGATAATGAAGAGGAATGTTCCGAAGTATTATCAAGTAATGATGTATAAATATATAATGATAATATTTCGAAATATTTCATATCACACATTTCTCTTATAATGTATATAAAATATTTTATATTAACAAAGTTGTGGAATGATGTATATTGACATTTATTTATAAAAATATTGAAATTTCTTTTTATTTACACTTTTATTTTTAGGCTATGAGCTTACTTGAGGAAGATAAGGTTCCATTAGGAATAATGGATGATGAAGAATTAAGATTAGCTCTAGAAGCTCAAAAACAATGGGATATAAAAAATAGCAAAAGTTCTGGAAATCCATGGAAAATAAATACTTTAAATGACTCATCTAAGTTAACTGATATTATGAGTGAAGAAGTTCTTAAAAAATTAAATGTTGAAGAAAAACCAAAAGAAACATTAAGTAATATTTCTATTGATATTCAATCTTGTGATGATGATATTGATCCTGATTTAAAGTTAGCTTTAGAATTACAAAAACAATTTGATATGGAAATAAATGAAGAAAACAATTCAGATTATCAAGAAGCAATAAAATTACAAAAACTTTTTGATGAGGAAATTGCTCAAGTATACAATAAAGATAGTAGTCTAGATATTAACGAAGCCAAGAAAATACAACATCAATGGGATTTGGAAGTATTGAAGAAAGATGCGGATGATAAATCAGAGATAAGTTTTGGTATGGCTCGTTATAAATACTCTCATGATGATGAAATTGATTGTGAAGTTCCAATTGAAGAGTTGAATGATGAGGAGGATGAAATCGAGTTATCATGGACAAAAAAATATGAAAAGAAGGATAATATAATAGCAGATATCGATAATAATCAGAGTGGAATTTTAAATGTAAGTAAGCATAATGTTGAGGTTACAAAGATAAAAAATGCTGATAAGACAATGAATTTTGCCATTGGTATGAATGTCGGAGATTGTTCAGAAGAAAAGATTTCGAGCAAAGTTTTTAATAAATTAAGGCAATATAGTAAGGATGAAATTAAGAGAAATTTTAGAATTAAAGATAAAGCTGAAAAATCTACCTATGAACAAGGAATGGATGAAGATACAAGATTGATAATTTTTAAAGTTATACAAAAAGATGAGATGGATTCTGTTGAGGGTATAATTGCTAGTGGTAAGGAAAGTATTGTTTTGCATGGAAAAAAGGAAGAAAAGAATTTTGCTATCAAAGTATACAAAAAGACACTTACTGAATTTAAGAATAGAAATGAATATGTAAAAGATGACTTCAGATTTAAAAATCCAGGACATATTTTAACTGTTTGGGCTGAAAAAGAATTTTTAAATTTGAAAAGATTAAAAAAAGCTGAAATTAATGCACCTGAGCCATTGTATTTAAAGAAAAATGTTATGATAATGACGATGATTGGTGGTAAAAATCCAGCTTTGAAATTAAAAGATATTACATTTGAAGATGATGAAAGCAAGACAGATGCTTACATACAAGTTGAGGATATTTTGTTAGATATGTATAAGAAATGTAAACTTGTTCATGGTGATTTGAGTGAATTTAATTTATTATATCACAATAATAATGTCTATGTTATTGATGTGTCACAAGCTATGGACTTATCTCATCCACGTTCGTTACACTTTTTACTTCGAGACCTTGAAAATGTTTTGGCATTTTTTAACAAAATTGAAACTCCAAATTTACCAACGTTAGGTGCACTTTTTGAAAAGATTACAGATATTCCAATTGATGAAGAAAAGAATGTCCATGTTCAAGTTGAACAATTTGAAGCTGACAATAGAAATATACATTTACGTGAAAACAAATCGAAACCTTCAAATGTTGAACTTCAAGGAATGGAAGATGAAGAGTAATAATTAATTAAATAAAGATTTTTTTTTTTATTTATTAGTAAAATCAATTTTAAAAAGTAATGAAATTAAAAATTGCTTTTTACTTCATGTTAATAAAAAGCTGCTTCATTTAGGTTTATCTTGGAGATCGGCTATATCTTCTTCTTCCAAAGTCTCTTCTAGGAGAGGAGTATCTTCTTCTTGGTGGAGAATTAAACCTCTTCGAAACATTTTTAGGGATTGACAAATCTACACGAATTTTTCTTCCATCGAGCCATCCATTATTCATATATTTTACAGCTTTCTGAGCATCCTCCGGATCATCATACTCAATAAAACAATATCCACGATGAGCTGTTCCTTCATATCTTGTTGGTGGAACCATATCAATGTGTGTAACAGAACCGTAGTTATCAAAAATTTCCTTGATATGTTCTTTTGTAACATTTTGTGTAATATCACGAATAACTAATCTTTTGTTTCTGTTCTTTCTTGTATAACTACGTGAACGACTACGTCTTCTTCTATCAGGAGATCTTCTTCTTGGAGAATATTTCTTTCCAGAACGATATCTATCACTACTCCGTCTTGGAGATCGACTTCTTGATCTGGAATAACTCTTCTTCCTCTCTCTAGATACTGACCGAACTCTTGAAGAGGATCTTGAGCGTGTTGCAGAACGATCTGATGATCTAGATGATGAGCGGCCGGAAGATGAACGAGATGATTCTGATGATCTAGAAGAAGAACTACGACTACGAGAACTACTGCTACTACCAGATCTAGAACTTCTAGAAACTGTTCTAGAACGACTTTTTACACTTTCTTTATCGGAAATTTCTTCTTTGTCTTCACCCATTTTAATTAATTAATTTTTTCTGAAATAAAAAAAAATATAGAGATGTGTTAAAATATAACCTTTTTACTGATAAAAACTATCACGAAAGATGGTATTAAAAAACCTAAAAGAAATTAAATAGGAGTAATCAAACAAATGCTTTAGATGTAAAAGCGGACCGATTTGCATTATATCCAATTAAGAAAATGCATTGGTAATATGTCACTTAACAATTAAGTAACAAGTATAAAATCAACATAAATAAAATCTTTTCTTGTAAAGTTTTCTTCTCCACTCTACACTTGATATTAGAATTTTTATTAAATTTTAGCATGTTAAGAAATTTTTTTTATTCATGAGTAAACAAATGTATACCAAATTAAATCGTTACTTTAAGGATTATATTATATGATGATAAGATATTAAATATTTTTTTTATTTAATAACTTTTATTATGAATTTTTTGTATTATAATAATATTTTAAAAAAAATTAATCTTTATGTTAAATAACTTGATGACTATTTTTTATGATGAATTACATTTATTATAAAATTCTTTATTGATGATTCAGAATATATATACGCTACATGTCATATCATAAATTGTATACAATATAGCTTGTGTGAAATAAAACATTTCAGTATTGTTGTTGTCATTTGTTTTATTTTAAAAGTTAATTATTCTAATATAAAAGAAACCCATTGACCACTTTAAATATATATTTATTTGAAGTAATATTTTGATGTGACAATTTCAATAACATATGAGTGATCATATAGTGCAATTTTCTTTTCATCTATTTATAATAAGTATTTAATTGATAATTTAAAATATTGCATAAAGATACTATATTTTATACATATGAGTAACTTTTATCTGTATTAATATTAATAAAGCGTATCATTAAGTTTTTAAATCAATTTTTACCTCTTTTCATTTCTTAGGTTCAATATATTTTACTTAACCTATTCTATAAATTTTGTATACATATTTATTATCATTATTTATTATCATTTTTCATCAATAATTTTTCTTACCAATGACTTATTAATCACATAACAGTAAAATATTTATTACACAAAAAGTTATAATGTTAACATATGCTTTTGTTAAAATTTTTGTTAAAAATCTAGTTTTATAGTTTTGTTAATTAAATATATATGATTGTTTTAATATATATTATTTGAATATATTTCGTAAATTTTTATCATATTTTAAATAAATATGACTTTTTATTAATCATAATAAAATATTATTTTCATAGAAATCAAATTGTTTCAAAAGCTAGTATATATATTTATTATGACAGTCAATTTATCTAAAAATGAAAAAGTTATAAATGATGCTTTTGAAAAATTAGCAAAATGTGCATCTGGTGACGAATGGATTCTGTTAGATTATGAAGGTCAAAGTAATATTATTAAATTAAGTGATCAAGGCTCTGATGGTCTTGAAGAACTTGGAAATAGTTTTAATTCAGGTCGTGTTCAGTATGGATTAATTTCGATAAAATCTTGCTCAACAAAAGAACCAAAAATTGTTATGATTCATTGGGTAGGGAAAGATAATTATTAATATTTTTTTTTTTCTATTTTAATTTAATGATATTTATCTTTAGCAAGGAGAAGGATCATCTTCCTCACAAATATACTCTACAGCTGGCCATCCTGAAGCTATTAAACGTTATTTTAGACGAGTTCATCTTTTAATACATGCTCGTGATGAAATAGATTTAGAAAAAGATGCTATATTGAAAATGGTTAATAAACTTGGAGGTGTAAGAGAAGATAAAAATGTTCAAGGAAGTAATTCTTTACCACAAGAAACAGTTCATTCTGTATATCAACCGGTGAAACCATCTCGTGATATAAATATATCTGAGAGAAATAATTATTGGAAAAAAATGAATGATGAAAAAGAATTAGAGAAAATGTTGGAAAATAAATGCAAAATTGAAAGTATTCCATCAAAAAATAATAATTATTTTGAACCGGAAAAAGTTTCATCTGTTTATCAACCAATAAAACCTAATAGAGATATTAACTTAAAGGAACGTGAAGAATATTGGAAAAAAATAAATGAAGAAGAAAAAGAAGTTAAAGAAGATTCTGTGAAAATAGATAACAATTTGATAAAAAATAGGAAAAATATGTTTGAAAAAGAGATAGATAATTTAAAAGAAACAAAAATTAGTAGTGGTTTAGGTAATAAAATGTCTTATCAAAATAATACCAAAAAAGATGATGTAGGAGAGAGTATTGAAGTAAAGAAACAATCGAATATTTTATCAACAGAACAAGAAAGTATCAATAATAAAATTATATTGCCATCAGCTATAGCATTATGGGATTATATAGCTCAAGATGATACAGAAATATCCTTTGATCCTAATGATATCATTCAAGAGATAGATCAATTTGATGAAGGTTGGTGGAGAGGAAGAGCACCGAACGGTCATTATGGAATGTTTCCTTCAAATTTTGTTAAATTACTTGAAAATTAAATTTTATAGTTTAGCGTGTAGTTATCATTCTTTTATTTACATTTGTTATTACACAACATATATTTCCATAAGCAGATGTTTAAAATTATATTCACAACTTCTTTCCGATAAAAATTTAACAAAAAGATAAGAAAATATATATTTTTAATGATTTTACTATTTATATAAAAATAAAAAAATATTTTTTTTNTTTTTTTTATCCAAATTTTATTATAATTATATATTTTTAAATTATAATTAAGAATTAATACAGAATAACATATCTCCTTAATCCCTCATCTCTTATCTGGACATTGTATTTCTTTTTGTTTCCTATCTTTGGAATAACATACACAAAGCCAGCTGGCAGTGGTATTTTTTGACCTTCATTTTTACGCCATATTTGGATTTAACCACTGTTCTTTCCAGAGCATTTATTTTATCAAGTATGTATTTGAAGAATGACACCTAATAATGAATCTATCATAAATCGAAATAATTACAATTCTGGAATTTTTCTTCTTATTATTGTTAATATATTATGGGTTGCATCTGCAGAAATTACAAGGGTTTAGTTTTTATCATATATTATAAATAATATTTTAAAAAATCTTTCTTTTTTTTAGTATATTTTTGTAGATTTAAATTTACGTAGACCATTATTAACAACTTATGTTAAGAGTTGTATGTTTAGTCTATATTTATTGAAATTTCTTTTGATGAGTAATGATAAGAAAGAACCATCGTACAATAGTTTAGAAGAAAATACAGATGAAAGTGATTTTGAAATTGAGGGACTATCAGGTCCAGAATTTGAACCTGTGGCGGATATTAATGAAAGTGGTAATGATTCTGATGCTTCAGGTTTGAATGGGCATAGACGACGATCCGTAAGATTTTCTGGGATCCGAGAAATTAGAAGAATGCCTGATTCTATTGCTGAACACGCAAGAGAAGCAAGAAAATCGTATACACCACCAAATTTTAAATGTAAATGTACAGTCTCACCAATGTTGAAATATTCATTTTATTTCTGTCCACTAGTAAGATATATATTTTTATATATAAAATACATTATCATTTTAGTGGTTTTTTTCTTCAACAACATATCAAGCATCTCTTATGTTTTCATCAGTATCATCAGTCAATCTAATATCTGCGTCATCATCCTTATTTGTATTGGTATTTACAGCACTTTGTCCAAGGAGATTACATGAAAGATTTTCATTAATGAAACTTCTTCTTGTCTTATGTAATATTTTAGGTGTAGCTTTAGTGTCACAATTCTCTGAATCACTTTTTGGATCGTTACTAGCATTAACTTCAGCAATTTCATATGCAATTTATTTAACCGGATTTTCAATGTTTAGTCATAAACATGGAAATGTAGATATTAATATGTTATTTGGTATGATTTACTAAAAATTGTATATAATTATTTAATTAATTTTTAGGATCGATCGGACTTTTTTCAATCTTCTTTTGCACACCATTGCTATTTTTAATACACCATTATAATATTGAATCACAATTACCTTTACCCAGTTTTTATGAATTTTCAATAATATTACTTAATGGTTTTATTGGTTCTGTATTAGCTGATTGGTTATGGTTATATTCAACAATGTTGACGACATCTTTAATATCATCTCTATCTATGTCTTTATCAATACCTTTAGCAATGATTGCAGATGTCCTTTTTCGAAGTAAAACCCCATCAATCGTTGAAGTTATTGCATCTGTTCCAATTTTGATATCATTTATTGGAGCTGCATTAATCAATCAAGAGAGTAATGCAACAACTAATGGATCTAATAATAGGAATATTACATCTAGAGTTAGAAACATAAGAAATAGACGGACTATTGAATCAGAATCTCTCCTAAATGGAGATGAAGAACATGAATAATTCATGTATTTAAATTTAA